>CM038796.1:145696539-145766071 GCA_021764765.1 Vicia sativa
AAGGTATCACAATGTCAAGTTTCAAGCCTCATGACTCAAGTTTGCTCGATTAATTGCTCAGATTGGTAAAAATCACTTGTATTGGACAAAAAGTCAAATGTGGTCAACATATAGTCAAACTTCATCATTTTTTGTCAACATTAATATTTTGAATTCACATTCATTATTTTATCAAGGGTTGATCATGATTCATCAAGAAAACTCAAGATTTGATCAAAGGTCAAAGTTTCCAAATTAGGGTTTTTGGACAAAAAGTCAACAGAACTTTGACCAGGCATAACTTTCACATACTTTATCCAATTTTTTTCCAAAAATAGATCATTTTCAAGAGAATTCAATTCTCTACAACTTCATGTCTCACAAGATTTAGCCAAAAATGCTTCATTTGAGAGTTATGGATCAAGACATTATAGGTCCTTCTAAAAGTCAACAAAAAGTCATCTTTTTACAAAGAAGTGTACATGAACATGGAAACTTAAATGAAGATGAAACAAAAAGGAGTATTTATATGACATCTTGAGCTTTCTAAAAAGTCCAATAACACTTAAAAATGTTGAAAATTGAGCAAGATACAAGTTGTGCAAGTTTGACATTTTTGAATAGGTCTTGCGGAAGAAAATACTAAGCAAATTCAAATTTTCTCCAAATGGGCTTAAGTTTTGTAATCCAAACTTATTCCTAACATTATCAAGAGCCTCTAAGCCCAGCTACACGTCCTCCTTCCATTTATTTTATTTATTTTTTAATTAAACCATTAAAATTCAATTTTAATTAAAATAAAATATTAAGACAAGGTACAAGGCATATGAGATTGATATCCAAGTTTCTTGAGGTCCAAGATTGACAATGCAAGCTGTAAAATTCGTGCAAGAGGAGTTTAAGGAAATTGAGCAAGGAAAAGAAATATTTGATTCAAAAACTTCAATCAAATATCTTCCATTCAATGCAATATATTTTACCAAGTTTGTTGACCTAATCTCTTGTCATATATACACACAACACATCCACAAGCCAAGAAGACAGATTCATGCAGCCATAAAGCTAGGGTTTATGCTAAAAAATTTCCTACAAACTTGCACCATCGAAACCTTAGTTCCAGCCACTCTCAAGCCATTCCAGCCATCCATTCAATGTTCTTTGCATCCCAGGAGTCAATCCCAGGCCTTACACGATCCTAAAGCATCCAGAAAACGCTTCCCCAAGTGCACTGATTTGGTAAAGATTTTTGAAACTCAAACTTTCAATTCATGCTACTTAAACTGTTTCATTTTACATAATCATGTTCATATTGATGTTTGTGATCGTTTAGAACCATCGTGCATGAGTTTTAATGCAGGGGTGAATTTTCACCATTATTAGGGCACAAAGCTTCTATTTCGTCCTATCCTTATTTTCATGCCCTTTCAGAGCAAACTGACACCACCATTGAACTCAGAAGGGTCGATTTAGGGGGGCAAGGTCCCTTTTGATTGCTAACTGTTCCTATTTTGTAGATTTGATTTTTGGGGTGATCGGAGAAGACGACCGAAGTTTGACTCCAGCGTCTCTGAACTTTGGTTGACCGACCAAGGGCATGCGTGGCAAAACCTTGCTCTCTGATTCGTCCATTCAAATAATTTTGGGTCCCACGCATGCGTTTTTGATTTTTCTGGAATTAATGTTAAATATATATTTATGGTTGTGTAATTGTTAATGGATGTATCACCACCCTAGTGGTTAACCATGCGCGTGTTAGTCTCCTTTATCCCTCAGGTCATGGGTTCTAGCCTGCCATTTGCCATTTATTTTCATAACTTCTGATTTTTGTAGGTTATCACATATAAACAATAGGAGGCGAGATCTAACACCACATGTGTAACACCTTCTAATTTACCCTTGATTTATATAATTAATCAGAGTTTTAAATACATAACAAGAGGCGTCACAATTTAATTAATTCAAATAACTAAAAACAGTAATCATGCCTTTTTAACTAAAGAACGTATTAAATAAAACCAATGAATTATGTTTAAGCAGCGGAAAATAACATAAACTCTGGAATACATCAATCAATAATCGTTCGAAAACATAAACCAAAAACATAATCAAAACAGTCAGTTTGATTCCATAAAAGAAAATCCCAATCAATCGTTCCCTCGTGTTACAACTACCAGAGCATGACACTGACAGCGGATTAACTAAGAAGCACAACTCTAAGTTGTCCTCACCAATTCAAAGCGACTAATCACTTGAATAAAAATCATTAAAGTAAGGGTGAGATTTCATCAAAATTAAGATGCATTATGCATTTCTCAAAACAATGAAACAACCAATTCATTATTCACCCTCATTAATAGCATTAGCATATGATTTCACAAACACAATTCACACATTCATTTATACATACAACAGCAAATAGATGCAATTGGAACACTAGAATTCATCCTAACATATTCCAAATACATATGCAATGCAGACTCAACGCATGTGGTACCAATCGTGAACCAAGTTCACACCCTGTTCCGCTTACACTTCGGAAACAACGTCAATCCAACGATTCACCCATACATCACCGGGTCAAGAATCTAGTCTCACTACCTCTGTACATTAGGTAAGTCTATTGGCCCTGCAAGTTCAATTCCGCACAATGGGAATGAGCCATTACCAAATGCTCATGCATGCACATTAGAAGCATGCAACAATTCAAAACATGGAACATGAACACACAAAATTATTCCAATTATAAATCAATAACACAACAGCATCTGGTACAACAATCATAAACATCAATGTTAATCACAATCCATAAAATTAACATTCTGCACAATTATTCAACACATGAACCATAAACTTTCCATGAGTTCTGATTACGGAAACTAAATTAATTCTTCTAGATTTCAATTTTTAGTGTTGAAGATATTTCCATTAGGTAGTACTCGTCCTAAACTTTCCAACGATACCAACTATGCCTAAATCAGAGTTACGGTTAAAAAGTTATGATATAAATCGTTTTCAGAAAATCCATGTTCTGCCTCAATACAGTATGCATCGATGCATAAGGCTATGCATCAATGCATAACCACCTTGTATCGACTCATAATATGGATGCATCGATGCGCTTTAAAATCCATATTTTCAAAAATTGTTTAGTATGCATCGATGCATAACACGTATGTGTCGATGCATAGTAATTTTTCCTCTATGTGTCGATGCATACATAGCTTTGGTCGATACATAAAATTTTTCATCACATGGGTCGATGCATAAGCTTATGAATCGATGCATAAGCTTTCCATGCTTCGGTTTCCTTTTCTACAACTTGCATCGATGCATAAGGGTATGTAATCGACCCATCTTACATTAATTTTCACTAAAAACTCAGTTTTCTCTACTGTTACGAATTTCCATTAATTCTAATCATCACCAAACAACATACCATCACCAAAACAGAATTAATTCATGAAAATTCACATACTTTTGATTATAGGAATATGTTTTCCAATTAACCTAGAATCATTCCACATCAATCTAATCGTTCTTAACAATTCCAATTACGGTTTTATGTCAGATTATAACATTAGGGCATATTTAATCATTCCAATTCGAGATTCCTAACGATTCGATTTGTTCTAATGATCATCAAAACCCATAAGGCATAAAAACCATATTCAATCCCCCCTTACCTTGCGATGAATCTTCGAAGTTCCGACGAATTGGCTTTTTCTCCTCTTTCTCTTTTCTTCTCCAACTTTACGTAGAATGCAAATCCTTATTTTCCTCCTCTCACTTTTTCCTTTTATTCCTTTATTTATTCCTTTTTATTTGCCAAATAATAGAAATAAATAAATTAGATTAATTAGGATTAAGTAGAGCTTTTTACTCCATACACCCTACGTTTCAACTTCACACCCCCAACTTCCATTATTTAATTAAATAATTAAATCCATTAATCCAAAAAACATTAATAATTCAATTAATCATCAATTTCTAATTTGCATTTTCTATTTCTTTCCTTTTTAAACTTATTTTAATTATCTCCACAAATTAATATTTCACATAAAAAACCTAAAAATGTCTTAATTTTATATTTAGGTTTCAAAACATTTATTTTTTATTTACATTTTCAATTATTTTTCTAATTAAATACTAATTAATTAGAAATAGGGTTTCTTTCATTAAAATTAATCACAAAAACTCAAAAATATTTTCTTTCAATACTAATTAGGTTTACTAACTTCAAATATTTTTACTAACATCCTTAAGACATTTTTCTCCAATTTATTTACTTTATTCGCATTTACAATTCTAGAAACGATGTATAGGTGCATAAGGTTTATTCTATAATAGCGTAGTTTATTTTTCTGCGTTTAATTTTCGCAATATATGTATCTGCCCCAAAGTCATGTAATAGCGTAGGATATTTACTTTCCGCACTTTATTTTCCTATATATATATATATATATATATATATATATATATATATATCTAACGCTAGTAACTAGGGCTTATATGGCAAGATAAAATCAACCTAGATCACCTAATCCAATATAACATCTGAACTCAACACACTTTTCACATGCACCATAACACGGTGGGAGAAGCCGACTTGTTTGTTTTGCTTTTATACGCAAATGTTACGGATAGCAAGAGTCGTCACCGACTTTTATTTTATCTAATAAAGGGAAGGTGAGATGAACAGGAAAAGACCTTTGTTAGATTTTGAGTACGGGAGGCAATTATGAAAACGGAAGGTATTAGCACCCTTTCCATCCGTAGTTATCTACGGGCTCTTAGTTGTTTAGCTCGCTTTTGAAAAATTGCTTTCTGTGTTTGTGATTTGGAAAGTATTTTGAAAGACATTTCACTTTGATTTCGTAATGATTCTCGTTGGAATGTATAAGAAGTGTTCGAAAATGTTTATTTGAAAGATATTTAACTTTGTAATGATTCTCGCTGCAATGTATACAAAGTTTTTTGAATAGTTTTGAGAAGTGTGAGGTGTGAAAAGAATTTTGATTGGAGCAAGCAACAAAGTCTTATTACCTACTCAGAATGGTCGTTTCCATGTTAAGGCTATATATACCATTAGTTGGTAGGTAACTTTATTCATTTGGATGTGAAGGGACAATCGAAGGGTCATCGTATGGTCATAGAAGACAACATGTAAGGATAGCTTAGCAATTTCGTAGGGACGATCATCACTTATTCGTAGGCAACAATCGAGGGACGAGATCATATATTCGTAGGCAACATCGAGGGTCATCGAGGGACTATGATCTTTATATCAAAGGGAATATGATGATGTTATTCGTAAGCGTCTTTGCTAATTGTATCTCTACGTTCGAGGGACATGACCATTGTATTCGACAGGCAACAGGAGAGGATACCTTAAGGGGGTGCAAGTGTGTAAAGTGTGTTAAGTTCAGATGTATTAATCTTGAATTAGAGTGATCTAAGGGTTGATTTTATCTTTTCATGCAAACCCTAGTTACTAACAGTTAAGCAGCTAATATGTACAGAAAAGTAAAGTATGGAAAGTAAATGTCCTACGCTATTACTTGGTTTTGGGGCAGTTACATAATAAACCTTGGTTTTGGGGCAGTAACATAATATAGGTGCAGTTACATAATATCGATTTCTAGAATTTAAATACGAGATAAAGTAAATAAATTGGAGAAAAAATATCTTAAGGATGTTAGTAAACCTAATTACTATTGAAAGAAAATATTTTTGGAGTTTTTGTGATTAATTTTAATGAAAAGAAACCCTAATTCTAATTAATTAGTATTTAATTAAAAAAATAATTGAAAATGTAAATAAAAAATAAATATTTTCGTGTCAAAAATTAAATAAAGATTTTTGAAACCTAAATCTAAAATTAATTTTTTTTTTAGGGTTTTTTATGTGTGAAAAATTATTTTGTGGAGATAATTAAAATAAGTTAGAAAAAGGAAAGAAATAGAAAAAATGCAAGAAAACAAGTGGTAAAAAAAATAAGATGGCCCTAGAGTGTTGAACTCGTGACTGAGGTCGAGGTTCAAAGTTAACCATTGGACCACAATGCATGTGGCGTTAGATCTCGCCTCCTATTGTTAGTATGTGATAACATGCAAAAATCAGAAGTTATGAAAATAAATGGAAACAGGCAGGCTTGAACCCATGACCTGAGGGATAAAGGAGACTAGCACGCACATTGTTAACCACTGGGGTGGTGATACATCCATTAACAATGACACAACCATAAATATATATTCAACATTAATTCCAAAAATCAAATTTAAAGCAAACATAGCGTGGGACCCAAAATATTTGAGCGGACGAATCGAGAGCAAGGTTTTGCCACGCATGCCCTTGGCCGGTCAACCAAAGTTACGAGCGTTGGAGTCAAACTCGGTCGTCTTCTCCGATCACCCAAAAATCAAATCGCAAAATAGGAACAATTAACAATCAAAGGACCCTACCCTAAATCGACCCTTGTGAGTTCAATGGTGGTGTCGGTTTGCTCAGAAGCGCTTGCAAATAAGGATACGACAAAGAAGGTTTGTGCCTAATAATGGTGAAACTTCATCCTGCGTTAAAACTCATGCACAATGGTTTAAACGATCACAAACATCAATTTGAACATGAATATGTAAATCGAAATAGTTTAAATAGCATGAATTGAAAGTTTGAGTTTAGAAATCTTTACCAAATCGGTGCACTTGGGAGCGATTTACGGATGTTTTGGGATCGTGTAAGGCTGGGATCGACTCACTGGTTGCTTAGGAGAACTAATGGATGGCTGGAATGGCTTGAGAGTGGATGGAACTAAGGTTTCAATGGTGCAAGTTTGTATGAAATTTTCGAGCATAAACCTAGCTTTATGGGCATGAATCAATCCTCTTGCGTGGATATGTTGTGTATATATATGACAAGAGATTAGGTCAACAAACTTGGTAAAATATATTGCATGAATGAAAGATATTTGATTGAAGTTTTGAATCAAATCTTTTTCCTTGCTCAATATTCCTTAAACTCCTCTTGCACTAATTTCTTAGCTTGCATTGTCAATCTTGGACCTCAAAAACTTGGAAATCAAGCTCATATGCCTATAACTTGTCTTAATATTTTATTTTAATTAAAATTGAATTTTAATGGTTTAATTCAAAAATAAATAAAATAAATGGAAAGAGGGCATGTAGCCGGGCTTAGAGGCTCTTGATAATGTTAGGAATAAGTTTGGATCACCAAAACTTAAGCCCATTTGGAGAAAATTTGAATTTGCTTAGTATTTCTCTTCATGCACCTCTTCAAAAATGTCAAACTTGCACAACTTATATCTTTCTCAATTTTCAACATTTTTTAAGTTTTATTGGATGTTTTAGAAATATCAAGATGTCCTCTAAACACTTCTTTTGGTTTCATATTCATTGAAGTTTCCAAGTTCATGTACACTTCTTTGCAAAAAGATGACTTTTTGTTGACTTTTAGAAGGACCTATAATGTCTTGAACCATAACTCTCAAATGAAGCATTTTTGGCCAAAGCTTGTGAGACATGAAGTTGTAGAGAATTGAATTCTCTTCAATATAATATTTAGTGGAAACATTTTTGATAAAATATGTGAAATTTATGTTTGATCAAAGTTCTGTGGACTTTTGTCCAAAAAACCCTAATTTGGAATTTTGACTTTTGATCAAATCTTGAGTTTTCCTGATGAATCATGATCAAAACTTGATCAAATGATGAATGTGACTTCAAAATCTTGATGTTGACCTAAAATAATGATGTTTGACTATATGTTGACCACAATTGACTTTTTGTCCAATACAATTGATTTTCAATCATCCGAGCAATTGACTGAGCAAACTTGAGCTGTGAGGCTTGAAGCTTGACATGGTGATACCTTGAGACATATGAGGAGGTATGATGACAAATTGAGGCATTGGAACTTGATTTTGTCTTGAGAGGTAAAATCCTAGTTGTGGGTTGATTGCTTAGGAGAGGGTTTATCTGGTCAACCCTTGAGGAATTCTTGAATATAGATGTGGAGTGTCTTGAGAAATAGGAGGAAAATTTTGGGGTATAACACCCCTTAGGGTATCTCTCTTGTTGCCTTCGAAAACAATGGTCACGTCCTCGAACTTAGGGGTACCATTAGCAAAGACTTCGAATAACATCATCATAGTCCCTTCGATATAAAGATCATAGTCCCTCGATGACCCTCGATGTTGCCTACAAATATATGATCTCGTCCCTCGAGTTTTGCTACGAATAAGTGATGATAGTTCCTACAAATTACTGGTATCCTTACATGTTACCTTTATGACCATACGATGACCCTTCGATTGTCCTTCACATCCAAACGAATAAAGTTACCTGCCAACTAATGGTATGGATAAACTTATTCTAAAGGAGAAGGAAAATAACATGGAAACGACCATTCTGATTAGGTAATAAGACTTTATTGCTTTTTCCAATCAAAATGCTTTTCATACCTCACACTTTTCAAATACTTTCAAAAACACTTTGTATACATTCCAACGAGAATCATTACAAAGTTAAACATCTTTCAAACAAACATTTCCGAACACTTCGTATACATTCCAACGAGAATCATTATGAAGTCAAAGCAAACTATCTTTTCAAAATACTTTTCAAACTACACAAACACAGAAAGTAATTTTTCAAAGTGAGCTAAGCAACTAAGAGCTCGTAGATAACTACGGATGGAAAGGGTGCTAATACCTTCCCTTTTCATAATTGTCTCCCGTACTCAGAATCTAACGAATGTCTTTTCCTGTTCTTTTCACCTTCCCTTTATTGGATAAAAGAAAACTCGGTGGCGACTCTTGGTAACCGCAACATTTGCGATAAAAAGCAAAACAAACAAGTCAGTTCTTCCACCGTGTTACACCCAGCAAGTCGAAAACCTACAAAGGTGGCTTGGGCAAAGGGTATCCTGGTAGAATGAAAACCCGAAAGGCGGTCTAGGCAAAAGTTAGGGATTAAAAACGTATGACTATGTCTCGTCTAGATCATCTACTTACAGACTATACTACTATCAACTTCAAATGGCACAAATCAGTACAATCACCTTCTTATGGCAGCAAGGAGATGAGATAGTCGAAAATATATGAGCAATAAGCGAGTTGAAACTCAAGCAGATTGTTTCCACATAGCTTTTAAATATTTTCCAAATGTTTCTTACAATTTCCTCTTACTAGGATATTTGTCTCTTTGTACACAAATTGTCAGTCTATTGGCTTACTTTTCAAAATTAATACAATTTCCCTTTTCCAGTTCCTAACTTTTACTCTTATCTATTTTGTTTGCATAAAGTCTAATGATTGCTTTGAATGATTATATGCATCGATAATAAACATGTGTTCACAAATACACGCAGCGAAACAACAATTACTCAGAGCTCTAGGAATTGAGATGACAATACAAAGTCACCAACACATCCTGCAAGTCATGTAGAAATATTCCCACGGAATGATCTCTGATCCGCACGAGTCATCGCTCTCAACAAAGAGACTTCCCAACAAAATTACTTCTCTATCACCTCCTTTGTTGGTGTCTAACACTTCTTATTCATCCCATTAGTCCCGAGCGTTGATCCTATCAACTCATCACATTAGTCCCCAGTAGTGATCCTATCAAGTCATCATATTAGTCCCGATCATTGATCCTATCAACTCATCCCATTAGTCCCCAAGCAGTGATCCTATTAATTCATCCCATTAGTCCCTGAGTAGTGATCCTATCAATTCATCACGTTAGTCCCAGAGCAGTGGTCCTATAAACTCATCACATTAGTCCCCGAGCAGTGATCCTATCAACTCATCACATTATTCCCCGAGTAGTGATCCTATCAACTCATCACATTAGTCCCGCGTTGATCCTATCAATTCATCACATTAGTCCTGAGCGGTGATCTATCAATTCATCACATTAGTCCCCGAGTAGTGATCATATCAATTCATTAAGTTAGTCCCCGAGCAGTGGTCCTATCAATTCATCATATTAGTCCCCGAGCAGTGATCCTATCAACCCATCATGTTAGTCCCCGAGCAGTTATCGTCTATATTGTCATGTCAGTCCCCGCCCAATGAACGTCAATTTTGCTACATTGGTCCCCGAGCAATAACAGATCATTGACCAACTTGTTATGTCAGTCTCCGAACAGTAATAAGCTATTCAAAACTACATCATTCCCCAATAATGGTTTATACCCAAGATGTTCATCTCTAGCTGAGTATCACAAGGATTATCATTCCCCAACAACATCAACATCTTGACCCGAAACTTGGTCAGATAGTGCATCGGAGGAATTCACATCTCTCTTGTTCCCCAGTCAGGGTCTCCAACAACTAAATTCCTAAGCAGAAGTCGAAGATCTCCAGTAGAGCATTCCTATCTTCTTCAAGGTGGATATGTTTTGAAATACCACAACATCTATATTCATACATCATTCATAAAAATCATAACGTGTGCATACATAATTCTCGAGAGCATCATTACATACTTGCATGCATCATAATGTGCATAAAACTAACCTCGTTCTTTCAGTTTAAATTCTCAAACAGGCGAAAGTTATTCATAAATTTCCAGAATGAAGGTCATAGATTAATACCCTAAACAAGGCGGGAAAACTATCTGAACGACCAGTCGAGTTTACCAACAGACAGTAGATTACATATTAATACCCGAAACAAGACGGGAAAACTATCTACATCCTGATGAATACTCATCTCAGATAAACCAAGATGAAGGTTTATTCTGACTCTCTCATATCATCAACTACTCTGGATGGCATATTTAAGCCCATCTCCAACTACACGTTGATATCTCTTCACTTGCAGAATGCTGCATATCTGATTAAAAATCAATGTGTATTGATAACTTCCATCCAAAAACGAGTATGGAGTCTAAAATACGACTCACTCTCCAGCATCATCTTTCTTCAAATGGCATCTATAAGCCCATTCCAGTACGTCTTCAATTGACGATGTCATTCCATATACCAACGAGTGCAAATTTTCAGGTGTACTCGAGTGTTCAATCATCTTCTTCCTTCAGGTCATGAAAGGAAAGCATACCAATCTAACCCTTCAGGTACAAGAAGATTGAACAGGGGCGACTGTTATACCCAAAAAATTTCCCTCTTATTTTTCAAGTCAATAAACATCTCCATACTCAAGAATTTCTCAAGGGTTGACCGGATGAACCCTCCTAAGCAATCAACCCACACTAGGGTTTTTGGTTTTCTCTAGTCAAAGATGGTTTCTAATGCTTCAAGTGATCGTCATGCCTCCTCATATGTCTCAAGGTATCACCATGTCAAGTTTCAAGCCTCACAACTCAAGTTTGCTCAATGAATTGCTCAGATGGTTGAAAATCAGTTGTATTGGACAAAACGTCAACCGTGGTCAACATACAGTCAAACTTTATCATTTTTGGTCAACATCAAGATTTTGAAGTCACGTTCATCATTTTATTAAGGGTTTATTATGATTCATCAAGAAAACTCAAGATTTGATCAAAAGTCAAAGTTTCTAAATTAGGGTTTTTTGATAAAAGTCAACAAAACTTTGACCAGGCATGACTTTCACATACTTTATCAAAAAAAATTCACCAAATCTCATTTTAAAAATCATTTAATTCTCTAAAACTTTGTGTATCACAATCTTTGGTCAAAAATGCTTCATTTAGAGTTATGGATCAAGACATCATAGGTCCTTCTAAAAGTCAACAAAAATTCATCTTTTTTCAAATAAGTGTACATGAACATGGAAGCTTAAATGAAGATGAAACCATGAGGAGTGTTTAGAGGATATCTTGAGCTTTCTAAAAAGTCCAACAACACTTCAAAATGATAAAAATTATGCAAGATACAACTTGTACAAGTTTGACATTTTTGAAGAAGTGCATGAAGGGAAATACTAAGCAAATTCAATTTTTTTTTTCCAAATGGGCCATAACTTTTATAGTTTGGACTTATTTCTAAGATAGTCCATGACTTCTAAGACCACTTGCATGCCTCTCTTTCATTTAAATCCAATTTTAATTAAAATAAAATACCAAAAATCAAATTGATGAATGCAAGCTGTAAAATCAAGTTCCTTGAAGTCCAACATACTCAATAAAGTCTGGCAATTTCGAAATATCATTGATTGAGATTGAACATGATTGAATCTAAAAAAATATTGGATTCAAATTCTCAATCAAATATTTTTGCATTCAAGGCTTGATTTTTGATCAGAATTGTTGACCTAAATCCATCTACTATATATGCATATTGAACCCTAATAACCTAATGAAAAAAATTGTGACTTGCTAGCCATTTGCAGACCAAGTTTTACATTGATTCAAGCCATTCCGAGCATCAAACAACATTCTTGGGAGCTTTCTGAATCAATCCAGACCATCACAGATCACTAATACCTCTTGAAATTCGATTTCAAGATCACGGTATGCACATTTTTCTTTCAATTTCAATTTCATACATATACACATATTTAACATAATTCGATTGCATATTTGTGTTTAGAATGATGTTTGCAAGCTACCTGGATGGCTCAATTTGAGTTTAAGTGCAGGGGTCGAGTTACACCATTGTTAGGGTTTCAAAGCTTCAAATTAAGGAAACCTAGTTAGATGTAAAATTGGACCAAATCGAGGGCACCATCACACTCAAAAGGAAGTGTCTAGTCGAACCATGGTCTTACCTTTGATTTATATTGCGTATTTTTTTTTGAAACTTGCAAGTGTTATAGCGACAGACGAAACTGTCACTATAGGGTGTAGCGACGAAAGTTGTCCGTAGGTAAAAGTTTGAATTCAAAATTGGGGACGAAGCCCCCGCGCGTTTTCTTATGTTTTATATATTTTAAAATTTTACTTTATTATATATTATATTATTTCTATTCCATAACAGCAAAACATCACATCTCAGTTGGCAAGGGAGGCACGTGCATGACTATAAGGACATGGGTTCGATCCACATGTATGTATACATTTTAGCACTTTGTTTACTAACCCTTTTCTTATTTTTCTTTTTCTTTTCAATTTTCTTTTTATTTACTTAATTATTTTCAAATATTTTCTAAAATACAACAAAAATCACAAAAATAATTTTATTTTTAGAATTAGGTTTTAAAATTACTTATTTAATTTTTAGCACCAAAAAATCTTTTTTTCTCTTTATTTAAATTAATTGTTTAATTAACCTTAAAATTAACTTTTAATTTATTTCTCATATAAAATCAATCCAGAAAATTCACAAAAATATTTTTTATTGCTAGTAATTAGGTTTACTAATTTTAAATATTTTACTAACCTCAAAATATTTTTCTTTTATTTATTTATTTATTTATTTATTGCTATTTAGCATTTAAATTTATAAATCAATGTATAGGTCACAAGGACACTTTTGTAATAGCGTAGATTTAAATTCTCGCATTTTACTTTCCGCACCTCCCATTATGTAACTGCCCCAATGCCTTGTAATAGTCCAGACTTTACTTTTCCGCATTTTACTTTCTACCCTTTATTTTATGTACATATAAAAGCTGCTTAGATGTATGGCTAATAGGATTGCATGCTAAGACTAAAATCAACCGTTAGATCACTTTAAACAATCAAGATAAAATATTTGAATCAACACATTTTTCACACTTGCACCCCTTATGGTATCCTCTCTTGTTGCCTTCGAATAAACAATGGGCATGTCCCTTGAATGTAGGGGTTACCATTAGCAACTCCTCGATTTAAAATCATCACAAAGATCATGGTCCCTCGATGACCCTCGATGTTGCCTACGAATATATGATCTCATCCCTCGGTTGTTGCCTCTGAAAAGTGATGATTGTCCCTACAATTTCTAAGGTATCCTTACATGTTGCCTTCAATGACCATACGATGACCCTACGATTGTATCTTCATCCAATGGATAAAGTTACCTATCAACTAATGGTATGGACAGCCTTATCAATAACAAGAAACGACCATTCGAGTAGGTAAATAAGACTCTATTCTTGCTCCAATCAAAATGCTTTTCACACCTCATATTTATTTTCAAACTATTTTGTTCAAACAAACACTTTGTATACATTCCAACGAGAATCATTACAAAGTTCAACATTTTCAAACAAATATTTGAACACTAGTATACATTCTTGAGGATTGATACAAGAATCATTACAAAGTCAAAGTGAAATAATTTTCAAATACTTTTTCAAAATACTTTTCAAACCACACAAACACAAAATGCATTTTTTTTCTTCAAAAAAGTGAGCTAAGCAATTAAGAGTCTGTAGGTAACTACGAATGGAAAGGTTGCTAATACCTTCCCTTTTCATAATTACCTCCGTTACTCGTAATCTATCAAAGGCCTTTCCTGTTATTTTCACCTTTCCTTTATTGGATAAAAGAAAAGTCGGTGGAGATTCTTGTTATCCGCAACATTTGCGATAAAACGCAAAACAAACAAGTCAGTTCTCCCACCGTGTTACAAATGCCAATACAAAAATTAGCACACACTTTAGGTGTCAAGACAATGTTATGTCTTCATGGTATACTTTCGAATTAACTCATGCTTCAGTTAGGACTTTTAAGGGTTGTAACGTGGACTGTTTCACGGTTTTTTTAGAAAACAAGATTTTTAGGTTCAAAATATTTAGTGCCCACCCCCTTCGTGATGTTCTCCAATCCTAAATTCAGTCAACTTGATACGAGCATTCAATTCTCAAAAGAGTTTGGTATGGCTTACTTCTTCTAAGGACTTCTTGGACATGCTCAATGAACTCACCAGCTTTATGGACACGATAGTCACTCACTTCTGACTTTGGTGTCTGACCACACAATTTCATTCTTTTACTAAGAACCTTTTTGGATTTCCGAAAATTTTCCCTTTCCTTTTTTGCTTAAGCAACTTATTAACAAATCGTGTGATCCTTACACCATATTCAATTTGTTGTAAGTGATAGTGACTGTATAAGTCCTTGATAGATGAAGGATTCCATCTTGACAGACGACGATTGACCGTTTTTAATTTGGACTTTCCTTAGCCTCTCTAGAGAATAATCTTTGTTGTATCCTCTGATTGGGCACTTCTGAACGATCGATCAAATTAAGTAAACCCTACCCTGCCCCAGGTTAAGAAAAGTGAGGGTTTTTCAAATGAAAAAGAAACTCCTACTTTGAGACTCAAAGGGGTTGACAAGGGTCAATCTCCCTTATAACTTTAGTGTTTGGGGATTTAAAACAAGGCATGTACATCGTCAACAGGTTCCTAATCGAAAGCATATAAACCAGAGATTAACATTTTAGTGTCGTCATCCTCCCCCTAATCTTTGCCTAAACAAAATACTTGGTGAAGTTCGCATCAATATGTAAGCAAGTCATTTTATCGATGATAGCGCATAGGTCGAGTAAGCAAAAAGTTACTTCAAGACAAAACATACTTAATGCATTTAAAATTTTATTAAAAATGGTCAAGCTTCTACATGCCAATAATTTTTAACAAACATAAAGGAGTGCAAATGAGAATGCGATAGAAAACCCAAAATTGCCATTGTTGAGAAGACTTGACTCCAGGACTTCTTGACTCGATAACTTCCTGCGTCTTGATACCCTTTCGGATGAAAGATTTCCTTCGATCTGCGGTTGATGCGCTAGTCTTTGAATTGATTCAAACTCGAACCTCATCTCTTGGGCGAAAAAATCTGATCAAACAGCCAAGTACCGGTGACATTCACGAGGATTTCTTCAAAAGAAAGGACGAAAAGATGTGCACGAATTACGTCGAATCACCAAATATTTTCTACACGGGAATATGATTAACCCTTGCAATTAAAGCCACTTCTATTGATGGCGATTAAAATAGCTTTCTAACGAATTGGCCTTGGAAATACAAATGGATTATGGCCGTCTCAAACAAAAATAGGACAACATTCCAACACATAGATCACCATTAATCTATGCAGAATATTCCTTCTTCCAATTATCATTATCGTGCAAAACCAACAAAGTTCTCCAAGTGCAAATGGTTATCATAAAACATCGGACGTTTTTACAAACTTAATAGTAAAGGCATAGAAAAATAAAGATAAAAACAGACTTTTGGAAAAAAAAATCGTTGTTTTATTAATTGGAAATTGGCCTGTAAACAGGCATTTACATCAAGATGCGGCTTTTACAAAGAGGTATTTTTCTAAACATAAAAAGTGTTACAAGAATGGCAATGTGAAAACAAATAACCAAAAATCTTCAATTATGCCATTACTCATATATCTTGAAGATCTCATCACTTTGCCTTTGGAGAAGATAATTAGGTCAATCACAAAATTCCACTATGCAAAGAACTTCTTCACCACATCAGCATTCACTTGGGAGAGGAAGTCTTCACCATCCATATTTGCAAGCATCATCGCCCACAGAAAACCTTCTTGACTACAAGGTCCTTCATAAGTCAAAGTTCACTTGCCCCTAGGATCACCTTGAGGAAGGATTTCCTTTTAAGAATAAGATCATCGGCTGATAATATTGAGGACGCACCTTCTTGTCATATGCTTTTCTCATCTTTTCTAATACACTTGGCCGTGACACACATCATCAACCGCTTTTCATCAATGAGATTCAACTAATCTAGTCGATTATGCACCCATTATGCTTCATTGAGCTCAACATATTTCATAATTCTCGGAGAGGGATCTCAACCTCTACGGTAAAGCTGCTTTCATCCCATACACAAGAGAGCGTGGTTGCCTCATCGATATGCGCTGAGGTACGATAACCATACAAGGAGAAAGGTAACATCTCATGCCAATCCTTGTAGGTTACCATCATCTTCTGCACAATTTTCTTAATGTTTTTATTCGTAACCTCGACGAGACCATTCATTTTCGGGCGATACGGAGGAGTTATGATGTTTGGTTTGAAGGTTTCACAAAGCTCCTTCATCATCTTATTGTTGAGGTTAAACCCTTTATAAGTGATGATCTTCTTGGGGACCCTATAGCGACAAATGATATTATGCTTGATGAAACAGTGACAACCATCTTAGTAACATTTTCTAAGAGTCGATTTCGATCCATTTGGTGAAATAGTCTATAGTAACCAAGATGAAGCGATGTCCATTGGGTGGTAGGCTCGATCTTCCCAATAATATCAATGCCCCACATTGCAAAGGGCCATGGAGATGTTAAGACATTCAAAGGAATATGAGGAATATGCACTTTATCATATACTTGACACTTATAGCAAATTATGGCATGATTAAACAGTTTGTCTCCATGGTGGACCAATAGTAGCCGCCCTCAAGATCTTTTTGGTCATGGTGTGACCACTAGAATGGGTCCCAAAATCACCCTCATCCATATCTTCAATGATCTTTGATGCTTCATTCTTGTCCACACACCGAGCAACATACCATCGTGATTCCTCTTATATAGAGTACCATTGTTGAGGAAGAACTTTGGCTGAACCTCCTCAAAAATTCTTATACGTGATGGATGCTTCTTCTAGATATTCTTGAGTTTCTAAGTACCTTTTGACATCATAGAACCAAGGATTACCGTTCAATTCTAACTCGACTTCAAAAGCGAGCGGCTCATCCAATCTCGATGGTGATCAAAGGCTTCATTATCCCACTTCACCTTGAACATAGACGACAAAGTGGCCAATGCATCTACAAGGTGATTCCCCTCTCTCGAAATATGCTCAAATATGATCTCTTCGAAATAATGAATCAACTTCATCACGTGCTCGTGATAAGAAATCAAATTCTAATGACGAGTTTCCCAATCATAGTTAATTTGACTGATAACGAGATTAGAATCCCCAAAACTTTCAAGAACATGATACACAAATCAATTGCAGCTTCAATTCCATAAATACAAGCTTCATACTGTCATACCCCAAAATTTGCCCTCCATCTACTCAAGAGATTTCATACATCCATACTCAAGGATTCCTCGAGAGTTGATCGAACAAACTCTCTCTAGACAATCAACCCAAACTAGGGTTTGGTATCTCTCAAGTCAAGATGGATTTCCAACATCTCCAATGGCCTTCATGCCTCCTCATATGCTTCAAAGATTCTCCATGTCAAGTTTCAAACCTCACAAGTCAAGTTTCCTCAGACAATTGCTCAGATGGTTGAAAATTGGGTGTATTGGACAAAAAGTCAACTGTGGTCAACATACAGTCAAAACTTCTGATTTTTGGTCAACATCCTCATTTTGAAGTTACATTCATCATTTGATCAAGGGTTGATCATGATTCATCAAGAAAACTCAAGATTTGCCCAAAAGTCAAACTTTCTAAATTAGGGTTTCTAGATGAAAAGTCAATGAACTGACTGATCATAACTTTCTCATACTTTCTCAAATTTTCCACCACCTCTTGTTTTGAAGGAAATTCAATTCTCTACAACTTCATGTCTCACAAGAATGTCCAAAAATGCTTCATTTGAGAGGTATAGCTCAAAACATTCTGAGTCATTTTCAAAGTCAACAAAAGTCAACTTTTGTTTTGAAGATATTTTGAGCATGGTAACTCAATTGGGATGAGACCAAAGACATTGGTTAGAGGACTCTTAGAGCTTTCCAAAAGTCCAAGAACACTCAAAATGTGGAAAATTGAGCAAGTTACACCATCTACAAGTTGGGCAATTTTGGAAGAATGCACAAAGAGAGATACTTCTAAAAATCAAAAACTTTGCAAATGGGCCTACTTTTTCTTCATCCAAACTTGTTCCTCATACAATTTGGAACATCAAAGCCCAAAGCCACGAATTTTTATTTTAATTTGGAATTTATTCATTTAAATACAAATTAAATTCAAAAATAAAGTATAAAATCAAAAATTAATTGCAAATTGATTTTTCTCTCTTCCTTGGCATCCAAGTAACTCAACAAAGCCAGCAAATTTCGAAAATTGGATTGATATGGCAAGATTGGATTGAAAATTAATCAAAATTTGAAAATTTGATTTTGTACAAAATCAAATTTGATTTGCATTGATTGATGATGATTTCTTCCTCAAATCAGCTCCAATTCCATCCAATATAAATACACAATGCATACCTATCAAGAGGACAGAAGAATTGCTCCAGAACCCTAGTTTCAAACTCAAAAAATTCATGACCTTCAAGCAACTGGCAGTCATTGATTCACTTTTTTCAAGTGGTTTGAGCATCCAAATACATTCCTTGCCATCCACTGAATCGATCCAGACCTTTACTTCATTCAAAACCATCCAGAATTGCCAAATCCGAAATTGGTTTGTTCTTGAAATTTCAAAATTCGAATTCTATCATTCATGCATTATTAACTTGATTTGTGTTTGTTTTTGTGATTAGTGATGAGTTTGCAAGCTTTCTGGGTGCTTTAATCGAATTTCCATGGCCGGGAACACGTATTGCCATTATTAGGGTTTCTGTGCGTTTAGGGTTTCACGAAATAGGAAAAATTGGACCTCGAGACTAGTACCATTGCATTCGGAATGATGTTTCCAATCGAACCATGGCTTTAGAATGTATTTATATTATGTGTGTTGCATTTTTGATATTAGCCAGGGACGTAGCGTCGAAGAACAGCCGACGCTAGCTTCAGAAATTCAAAATGAAGAAGACGATGAATTAAGGCGGCGAAGAAATGAAGCGGCGTGTTATTTTCAAACCATCCCGTTTCCAAACGATTGGCGTGCGTTGGCTCGGTTGGTCAGCGTGTGGTTTTTCAAGGTTTGAAAGGGATGTCCCCAGTTCGATTCCTGGTTCAGACAATCCCTTTTTACACTTTTCCAAAACTCATATTTTCTATATTTTTCACATTATTTCAATATTTTGCATTATTTTAATTTCTTTTCATAATTTTATTTCTGCATTAAAAAATTACCAAAAACATTTTTTCTTTTTACATTATTTTTCTAAAAACCTTTATTTAATTTAATAAATTAAAAAATATCTTTTTGCATGCATATTTATTTTATTTATATTTTTGCATTTAAATCACTTTTAATTGCATTTTAATTATTAAACCTTTTCCAAAAAATCTCAAAAAATTATTTTAATATATTTATCTTATTTCCAGTATATATTAATTTTCTCATATTTAAAATTGCATTTTTTCTAACATTTTCTCTTATTTCAATTTCATCATATTTCCCGATTTTCTCATTCTTTCACAGGTTGCTCCGGTTCGGACGGTTTCTTTTACTGTTTTATTTTTCCAATAATGTTTGCTCATGGGTTGTAATAGTTTAATTTAGGACTTTTACTTTCCGCACTCCTAATTATGTGCCCCAAAGCCATGTAATAGCGTGGGTTTACCTTTCCGCATTTACATTCCGCATTTACTTTCCGCACCCTTATCAATTGCTAGTAATTAGGCGTGTGGCAAGATAATAATTGGACATAGCTCACACTAATTTCAAGATAAAATATGAATTTGACACACTTCTCTCACACGCACCTTAGGGTAATTCTCTCGATGCTTTCGATTTCAAAATGGTCATGTCCCTCGAGCGTAGAGGTATTCTAGCACCGTTGCCTTCCAAACAAATCATCATAGTCCCTTCGATACAAAGATCATAAGACCCAGATGTCGCCTCCGAATATATGATCTTGACCCTCGATTGTCGCCTACGAAAAATGATGATAGTCCCTTCGAATGTGCTAGGATACTTCCTACAAGTTGCTTTCAATGACCATCCGATGTCCCTTCGAATGTCCCGCTTACATCCAACGAATGGAGCTACCTACTAACTAATGGTATGGCTAGCGCTATTCTAAAGGAATGTAGAAGTACAACAAAACGACCAATTCTGAGTGGGTAAATAAGTCTTTTAGTTGCTTGCTCTATCAAATACTTTTCACACCACACACTTTTTTTCAAAGTTCAAACTCTTTTCAAAATAAAACATTTCCGAACACTTTGTATACACTCCTACATGAGTCATTACAAAGTCAAAGCGAAATGCCTTTTTCAAAACATTTTTTTGTCAACACACAGAAAGCAATTTTAAAAAGTTATCTAAGAGCAACTAAGAGCCCGTAGAATAAACTGCGGATGGAAAGGGGTGCTAATACCTTCCCTTTTCATAACCATTCTCCCGAACTCAGAATCTAACGAAGGTCTTTTACATTACTTTTACCTTCCCTAATTGGATAAAAATAAAAGTCGGTGGCGACTCTTGCTATCCGCACATTTGGATACAAAAATCCTACAAAGTCAGTTCACCGTATCACACATACTCTGCCATGTTATTGGTGAAGTCAACACAAATTAGGGCTGTCAAAAGGGATATGGAAACCATTTGGATAAGTGATATTTGCCTCAGCACCATTACCCATTGCATTGGAGGGGCTGTCAAACACCATCGTCCACCGTGATCCTGGTTCGGGCCCTTCCCTTGAGTCGGGAATGTTGCAATATCTGACGTACATGATGTCTTCGTCTTCGAATTTGAACTTCATCGGTTGATAGTCGTCCACAGGTTGGTGAGCTAGATAATATGCCAGAAAACTACCTTTGATGGCTTTCTGAGTAGTGTATTGAATATCATATTCTGTCAAGATCATTTGCCAACGGGTAACTCAGCCGGTGAAAGCTGGTTTCTCAAATATGAACTTGATGGGATCCATCTTGGAAATGAAGTAGGTGGTATGCGTTAGCATGTACTGCCTCAAACATTTAGCTGCACATGCAAGCGCACAACACGTCTTCTTAAGCAAAGTGTATATCGATTCACACTTAGTGAACTTCTTGCTCAAATAATAGATGGCTTGTTCTTTCTTTGCAGTCTCATCATGCTGACCAAGCACACAACCCACATAATTCTCCAAGACTGTTAGATACTTAATCAAAGGCATTCCCTCTACTGGAAGTATGAGGATCAGAGGCTCTTGCAAGTATTCTTTGATTCTATTAAATTCCCTCTGACAATTATCATTCTAAACAACCGCCTGATCTTTCTTTAGCAATTTAAACAAAGGTTCATATGTGGCCGTAAGATGAGATATAAACCTAGAGATGTAATTCAACCTTCCCAAGAAACCACATACTTTTTCTCTATCTTCGGCGCAGGCATCTATTGAATCGCCTTTACCTTGGAAGGATTAACTTCAATGTCTTTCTCGCTCACAATAAAGCCCAACAACTTTTCTGATCTCACCCCACAGGTGCACTTGTTCGAATTCAATCGTAGTATGAATTTCCTTAGTCTTTCAAACAGTTTGTGCAAATCAACTAGATTCTCCTCCTTTGTCTGAGATTTGGAAACCATATCATCACATGAACTTTAATCTCTCTATGCATCATATCATGAAAAAGAGTGACCATCATGACGCGATACGTCGTCCCTACATTCTTCAAACCAAAGGCACGACTTTGTAACAAAAGGTTCCCAAGGTGTAATGAAAGTAGTCTTTTCCATATTATCTAGCGCCATCTTGATTTGATTATATCTAGAAAATCCACCCATGAAAGAGAACAACTTAGCCTGAGCAGTATTATCAACCATAATATCAATGTGGGGAAGTGGAAAATCATCCTTAGGGCTTGTCTGTTCCAGATCCCATAGTCGACAACATTCCAACCGTACCATCTTTCTTGACCTTTGGCACAATGTTTGCACCCAGGAGGATAAGAGATAACCTTGAAAAACCGACATCCAAATGCTTCGCACCTCCTCTTTGATCTTCTTGGACATCTCTAGATGAGTTCTTGAAGTTTCTACTTAACAGAAGGACAATATTCTCGAGAGAGCGACTTGTACCGCATATACGTATTCGACATATCTATCAGCCTTGTCTTCACTATCTTCCAAATCGGCCCCATTCGACTTTCCTTGCTTCCTCTGCAAGTTGATCAATTCCATAGGCTCCTCATGCGGTGAATAACCTTTTCTTCCTATTCCAAAAATCGGCTAATTCAATAGGGGTTAGAAATCTTCTTCAACTTCCTCTTGACTTGGTAAATCGGATTATCAGTTATAATGAGCAATAGCAGAATTTCGACCATTGGTATTTGGTGTGAACATGTATTTGCATGATTGCTTTTTTGTTTTAGCGATAGTGCATGAAAAAATAAAGACATTTCCATTCTTTTTATTTTTAAAAACAAATAAAAAGGTAAAAGAATATGAAAATAAAAGAAACACAAAACTTTGAATGAAAAACATCCTTTATTTTATGATAAAAACTTGCAAAAGTGGAACATGGTAGCCCTACACATGGTTCACTACGCCTTGGACAAAGCGTAGGAATTATGAAATGATAAAAGAAAACACAAGAAAAATTACTCCTCAACAGTTGTAACTTGGATGGTATCCGAGGTCCAATTGTTCAATTCTTGGCCGAGGATGCATGGGCGAATCCAATCTTCTATGTTGAAATCATCGTATTCATCATCAATTGCATTGATCTGATCTTTCTTTTTGAGGTCAGCACTTGCAAACTTGACAGGAGTGGAGAAATTAGGATCCTTAAGAATTTGTCTTTGCAAAATGGGATCAAATCCCAAACCAAACTTGTTAAACTTGAATAACTACCACACTGCTACTTCTTGGGTGACCAGCCTCAACCAACGCCTTAGTGTCTCTCAGCGAATCCAATGATGTCTGGGTTTCTTCCTCTCCTCGGGATGCGAGCCTTGACCATTTGAGCAGTCTCAAAATCTTGGAATGGGGTCATGAATTTCACCCTCAACCTCTACGTAGCGGAATGAAGCCAAATAACTTACAATATACTTTTCTTTACCGTAGACAGTGATAGTCTTCCCATCAAGAGGATATTTAAGTTTTTGGTGAAAAGTAGAGGTAACTTCCCCTGTCTTATGAATCCAAGGGCGTACGGACAGACAATAATAAGCCGAGTTAATATCCATCACATAGAACATTAAAGACTTTCGGGCCAACCTTCATAGGTAGATAAATCTCCCCAAATACAGACCTCCTCGAACCATCAAATGCCTTCACAACTAGGTCACTAGGATGCAATTCCAAACCGGAATAGTCAATCTTCATTAGCACTTTCTTGGGAAACACGTTCAATGACGATCCAGTATCCACCAAAACTCTTGATAAAGTAGTACCCTTACACCCCATGGAGATGTGTAAGGCTTTGTTATGATTTCGGCCTTCGGGTGAGAGGTCAAAGTCTGTGAAGCCTAAACCATTTTGGTTGATATCTTGGCACATATTGTTTCAAATGTCCCTTTGTAATTTCTTGGGGGACCAAAGCATTTTCAACATCTTCATCAAAGCATTCGTATGAGCCTCAGAATAGATCAACAGAGATAGAATGGACATCTTAGAAGGAGTGTGGTGCAACTGCCCAATAATATTATAGTCACTTTTCCTTATTAGCCTCATCAACTCTTCAACCTCAGAGCTAGGATCTGAAGACACACCAGTCACAACAAGAGGCCTAGGCACATTAATCTGCTCAAATCTTGGACTATCAACCATCACTTATTTACCTTTTGCTTTAGCTAAAGCATCTATAGCATCTTGAACATTTGGAGGGCAGAACGCCCTACCGATTCTTGTTACACAACCTTCACCAGAAAAGTTGTTAACATCAACATCATTACCTTTAACAGAAATATTCTAAGAAGAACCACTATCTTGTTTCACTCCATGATAATACACGTCAGCACTATAGTGCCAAGGAACAACTTTCTCACTAGTGTACGACATAGGACCAGGCTGAGTAATCATCAAAGGTACTAGTTTGGCAGCAACAGTGATACGCCTCAGAGTGAACATAATTAAAATCACCGAGACATTTTCTTGAGTGACATTTATGTACTTCCTAGATCTGTCAAACTAAAGGGAACCATCATCCATTAACTCCTTAATACGTGCTTTCAGATCATTTCATCCCTTTGGCTTCTCCATATACTTATAGCAAGTCAGATCACATCTTGGGAAAATACCATTGTCGCTCAAGTATCTCTTGACATACAGTAGAGACGTCATTACCTGATCCACATACATGATTAAATTCAACCATTCTCCATCTTCAAATATAACATTAACTGCCGCATCATCATGTGGTGGCATAAGGTGTTGAATAACATTGGGTCCAACCATAAGATCAAATTGGATAGCCTTAGAGTCAAGTAAGTCTTGGATTTTACACTTCAAAGCGTAACAATTTTCAATTGAATGGCCTACACCGCCGGAATAGAATTCACATCTTGAATTTGGATCATAATTGGTTTGATGGGCGAAGCATCGACAAGCATTTTCGAGGTTAACAATTTTCGGATCAAGTAAATCTTTGAAGAGCTTGGGCATAACTCATTGGTAGCGGGTCAAATCTTCTCGGCTGCCTTTTTTGAATGTTGTTGTTCTGTCTTGGTGCATTTTGTTGCCTTGGTTGTTGTGGGTGTTGTTGTTGAGGAGCGTTCACAGGAATAAATACAACATTGATCCGTAAGGACAGATTTCTATCCTCCTCTATGAGCATGCACATCACTAGCCTCCTTCCTTCCTTTTAGAATAAGCATTAAAAGGCCTCTTACTTCCACTCGAAGATCCTCCAGAACCACCAGCTTGTATTCTGCCCATCTTCATACCAACTTCTATCCTCTTTCTAGCCATTAATAGCTCAGCAAACCCTGTAGATGTAGAGCCAATCATACGGTCACAGAAGGGACCTTGCAGAGTATTCATAAACATATCAATCAATTCTCTCTCCAACAGGGGAGGTTGAACTCTTGCAGCTAACTCGCGCCATTTCTGCGCATATTCCTTGAAAGATTCATTCGGGCCTTGCGACAGACTCTGCAACTAAGAACGATTAGGCGCCAAATCCTTCTTGTAATGATAGTGTTTGACAAAATCACGAACCAAGTCATTCCAGCAACAAATGTGGGTTCTTTCTAGCTTCATATACGATTCCAGGGACGCACAAGTCAAGTTATCCTGGAAATAGTGAATTAACAACCTCTAATCATGAGTATGAACTGAAATATTTCGGAAGTAGGCGGTGGCATGAGTCATTGGACAAGATGAACCATTGTACTTCTCAAATACCGGAGGTTTGAACTTTGGGGGAACCCTCACCTCTGATACTAGCCCAAAGTCATTGGCATATATGCCAAAAATTCCTTCTCCTTCAACAACCTTTAGACGTTCCTCCAACTAACGATACCTCCTGTCTTCATTAGGGAAATCTCACTCGGGCATACGGAAAAAAAAGCTCCGTCTTGCTCATAGTCATCATTCGCTCATGATTGCCCTCACAAGGCGGATTGCCCTGTGATGCCTCATGAGAGCCTAAGGGGAGGAAAATTCCACAGTTACCATAGAGTTGATCAAAAGATTTCCTTGGGGTCATGAGGATCCACGAGGGCTTGGTCTTGCATTTCCCAACCCAAAGCGTCAACATACAACCTTGATTCTCGGCATCAACTGATTGCGATTACGATTATTGAGTAGATCATCCAACTCATCTTGCTGTAGTTCGAGTTTGCGATTGGTTCCATAAATTGAGTCATTTGTGTAGCCATCGAGCTCTCATCTCTTCTTTCTTGTACTTGCTCCATCCGCCTTGGAAAATTTCCTCTGGTAGAGTAACGGTGGTGTAGTCTTGAATCATCTCCGATAATAAAAGTAGAGTCATAATAAGAACACCAATCGGAAAATTGTTATGCATTAAGTATTCACATGCGTGAGTATATGAAATGCATTCAATGACATGTTCATATTTCGGGATTCTAATGCGGACCAAGTTTTTGGGCAAGTGCACAAGACAGCGATAAACACCAATTGAGCCGAATCTCTTTAAAATAAAGCAAATAAAGATACAAATAATTCCAACAAAGTACTTCAACCATAATAAAAGCAAGAATATTAAAGATTCGACAACAAAATGTAAAGATGAAGAAACCCATCAACAAGCCCGATGGTGATTCTATTTTTAAACATAAGACATAAAACAAAATAACAAGCCTAAAATCGACATAGGAAAGCTGCGGATTCTTGAATTCCCATTGGATCTTGAGCTACCCAATTTCTTCTATTGCCAAAGACAACTGCACATCCTTCTCTCTGAGTTAATCTTGAATGTTGATATTTGAGTAGTTTCCTTCAAAACCTTCTTCTCTAGACTCGACTTTTCCTTATGCTTCTTCTCAATCTGTTATAGCCTTCTTGTGATATTCCAAAGACACCACTTGTTTTTGAACCTAGATCTCTTCCTTGTAGCATTAGACGTTTCCCCTCGAGCTTCTTGAGCTTATGAGCCAATTTATTCTTCTCTTGGGTAGCGAATAAGCATCTCACTGTTAGAGTTTCTTGGTTCTCGAGTAAATTACGATTTTGAGCATGCACTCGATCATAATCTCCTTTGGGTACAACATCGACACATTTGATACTTGAGGATGGAAAGGTGCAACTCGGTAATAGAAGGTCAATGTCGATCTTTGTTTCTTCCTTTGATCCATGAACAAAGGATGCATAAGTTATGGGGTCTTTCTTGCCAAAGAACTGTCCTCCTTCAAGATGAATTCTTATCCAAGCTTTAACGACCCTCTCCAAAGATCTGGTATATCCGGTATATCATAACATAGAGTCTCACAAATACTCTTCATTAGGAGGCCATACGAGCATATCCCAATTGTCTGAAGCAAGGGACATATTATAGTTGATGCCCCATTATACCCATGGAGGTACATTAGGAAACTCTCCACAATGAACAATTATACTTTCTCTATCTATCTTAGTCACAACATGTCTATACCAACTAATATCCACGAGATGTGAGAGCCATCAAGCGAGGCACCCACCTCATAGTATCTTGAGTATCCATGAAAACAAGTGAGAAAACTTTAGAACCCTTGGTACAACAACGTATCACAACAATGGACCAATCCACCTTTCCTTTGCAACTCTTCGCATGAATAAAATGATACACATTGTGTCGGTGAACTGACTTTGAGAATTTTTGTATCGCAAATATGTGGATAGCAGAGCCACCGACTTTTCTTTTATCCAATTAAGGGAAGGTGAAAAGAACAGGAAAAGACCTTCGTTAGATTGAGTAAGGAGAAGGTTATGAAAAGGGAAGGTATTAGCACTTTCCATCCGTAGTTATCTCACGGGCTCTTAGTTGCTCTTAGATCACTTTAAAATTGTGCTTTCGTGTGTTTGACAAAATGTTTTGAAAAGGCATTTCGCTTTGACTTTGTAATGATTCATGTAGGAATGTATACAAAGTGTTCGGAAATGTTTCGTTTTGAAAAGAGTTTGAACTTTGACAAAAGTGTGAGTGTGAAAAGTATTTGATTTGAGCAAGCAACTAAAAGTCTTATTACCTACTTAGAATTGGTCGTTTTGTGTTATTTTACTTTCCCGTTAGAATAGCTATCCATTAGTTGGTAGGTAACCCTATTCGATTGGATGTAAGCGGGACATTCGAAGGGACATCGGATGGTCATAGAAAGCAACTTGTAGGAAGTATCCTAGCACATTCGAAGGACTATCATCATTTTCCGTGGCGACAATCAAGGGTCAAGATCATGTATTCGTAGGCGGCATCGTGGGTCTATGATCTTTGTCGAAGGACTATGATGATTTGTTTGAAGGCAACGGTGCTAGAATACCTCTACGTTCGAGGACTTGACCATTTGTATTCGTAAGCAACGAGAGAATTACCCTAAGGGGTGTATGTGAAAAAGTGTGTCAATTTCAGGTATTTTATCTTGAAAATTAGAGTGAGCTATGTTCAATTTTATCTTGCCATACACGCCTAATTACTAACAGTTTATAAGATGCGGAAAGTAAATTGCGGAAATATAAAGTGCGGAAAGATAAATCCTACGCTATTACATGGCTTTGGGGCAGATACATAATTGAAAAGTGCGGAAAATAAAAGTCCTAATTAAACTATTACATCCCATAGGCAATTACATAATATGAAAAGCGATAAAAATTGTCCGAAGCAGGATAACACGTGAACAGATGAAAAATCGAAATCTGAAATTGCATAAGAGGAAAATGTTAGTAAAAATAATAAGTTTTGAATGAAAAAAGTTTCCATGCTAGAAATAACATTAATATGCTAAAATAATTTTTTGGGATTTTTTGGAGTTAATTTAATAATTAAAAATCAATTAAAAGTGATTTAAATGATAAAATAGAAATTAAATTAAATATGCATGCAAAAATAATAATTTTAATTTTAAAAATTAAATAAGCATTTTTATGATGAGTATGCAAAAATAAATATTTTTTATTTTTTAAATGCATGATAAAAATTATTAAAGATAAATTAAATAGTATGAAAAATATTAAAAGAAAATATGAAAATAGAAAAATTGCAAACATGTAAAAATCACTTTGCCATGGCTGGGATTCGAACTCAGGTCCCCTGGGTGAAATGCGCAGCCTTACCAACCGAGCGTGTACACGTGTTATAAAAACGAAGCGAATGGCTTTTGGACGGTTTGTCGCCTCGATTGCCAGAATCACGAACTTCGTCGTTTTCGTTTGAATTAAGGAATTTGCGTCGGTCTTTCTTCGATGCTAAGGCCCTGCAATTTCTAAAATCTCATATAATATAAATGAATTGTGAGTACATGAATCGATTGCAAATTGAATTCTAAACACGATGGTGGTGGTCTTTTGGTCCAATTTGTCCATTTTAAGGAAGCCCTAATTCGGTTCAGAAAACCCTAATCATGGTGATTCGTGTTTCAGGCCATGGAAATGCAATTAAATCATCCAGAAAGCTTGCAAACTTTGTTCTAAACACAAAACAAACATCAAAACTCGTTAATGCATGATAAGCGATTCGATTTTTGAAAAAGTAAGAACAAACCAAATCGTGTTTTCTCAATTCTTGATGTTTTTGGATGATGTAAAGGTCTGGACTGCTTCAGGAGATGTCAAGGAATGCAATGGGATGCTTGGAATCGATTGAAACAAGCTAGAACTGTGGCTGCAAGTTACTTCAAGAGCACGATTTTTTGACTTTTAGGTTAGGGTTCTTGAGGCAATTTTTCTGTCCTTTCTTGTGTGATATGTATTGTATATTTATAATGGATGGAAATTGAGCTGATTTGAGGAACAAATAATGGTTAATCAATGCAAAGATCATTTGATTTTGTACAAAATTAAATCTTATCTTTTTTGACCAATTTCAATCAAATTTGTTAGTGTTTTAAGTTGGCATCAATTTTGGTAAAACTAGGCTTTAGAAATGTCATGATAGATGTCATTGACATTCGGAGATTGAAGATAAATCCTCTTGGACAAGGATGGTACAAGTACAGCTCGAGCGGGAAGCTAAAGCATCTTTGGAAATCTCAGAAAATGCGATGTCATAACAGATGTTATGACATTCGATGTGACATTCTGATACTGCGAGAATCGTTTTCTGAGATTTTCAGGAAGTTTGTTGAGCATTTTATTTATGTCTTTCATTATTAGAAAGCATGCTCCGTGGCTGCTAGGTTAATCTTAATTAAACCTAAATTGGTTGTTGAACAAACCATGTTTTAGGGAGAATTAAGTAAACCTAGCTATCTTTATGGAAGCCCAAAACTGAAGATTCAGGACTGCTTCTATATAAAGAAATCAACCCTTACTCTAAAGCCACGCCTCCTGAAGATATTGAAGATATTGAAGGCTTTTATTTGTGTACTGTTAGGATTAGTAACAGTTGGTATTTGTAATTCTAGTTTCTCTTGTGAGCCAAGCAACTTTAAATTGTTAAAGTGCATTGGACTAGGATTTGCTGTAAGGGTAGTTTATCACTCAAAGCTTTGAAGCACGAGTGTTTGTCTCTTGATTGCAAGCTTTGAAGCGAGATCAAGATAGTGTATTGAAGTGTGTCTTCACAATTCAATTAAACAATAGGTTGATATCGCTGGGTGATTGAGGGGAGTGGTAGGACTCATATCTAAGTAGTACTTAGGTAAAGTGTCATTGGGTAGTGATTAAGTGAGGAGGGCATCAGCTGAGTTGGCTGTAGGGTCTTTGAATTGATACTACTAATAGTGAACTTTATCCACGGCTTGGTAGCCTCGGGCGTAGTTTGTTAGAACCGAGCTGGTGAACAACTTATTGTGTTATTCTGCTTTCTATATTTTACTGTGTAAATTAACAAAGCGATGTCGAGATCTTGTCATAACATTCTCTGCGTGACATTAAGTATCTGTTGTCGAATTTCAATTGGCATCGGGCGGGCACCGCATTGTTATAAGGTGAGATCTAGGGATTATAGTTTCGGCTTAATGGAGAAGAAACAGGATTTGGAGGTAGACCACCTATTCGGATGGGTCAATTAGTCTTGGAAACCTCGTATGATTGCCTTCTTAAGATCGAGTAGATATCAAGGCTTGGAGAGCTACTGATAAAGGATGGAAACATCCAACCAAGGTTGAGAAAGATGGGGCTACTGTCTTGAAACCTGAGGAAGAATGGAGCAAAGAGGAAGAAGAGTTGGCTCTGGGAAATTCTAAAGCATTGAATGCTCTATTCAATGGTATTGACAGAAATATCTTCAGACTGGTTCATCAATGTGAGCTGGCCAAGGATGTGTGGGACACTCTCAAAACTACTCATGAGGGAACATCCAAAGTGAAGATGTCAAGACTTCAGATGCTCACTACCAAATTTGAGAATTTGAAGATGAAGGAAGATGAAACTATTCATGAGTTTCACATGAATGTGTTGGAGATTGCCAATGCCTCAGGAGCACTTGGTGAAAAGATGTCAGAAGAGAAGCTGGTGAGAAAGATTCTCAGGTCCTTGCCCAAAAGGTTTGCAATGAAAGTCACAGCAATTGAAGAGGCTCAGGACATCAGCATCCTGAAAGTTGAAGAACTTATTGGATCCCTTATGACCTTTGAGATGGGAATCAGTGAAACTGTTGACAGGAAGAATAAAAGCATAGCTCTTGTATCCAATTCTGAAGAAGGAAGCAAGGTAGAAGATGAGGAGAAGATATCTGAATCTATAGCTATGCTTGGTAAACAGTTCAACAAGATTATCAAGAGGATGGATCCAAAGTCAAGGTCAAATGTCAAGGACATTGCATCTGACATTAGCAGATCTTATGACTCCAGCAGAAGATCCAGGTCAGAAGAAAAAGGAAGCCAAAGCAGAGGAGTCCAATGTCATGAATGTGAAGGATATGGACATATTAGAGCTGAATGTCCCACCTTTCTTAAGAAACAAAAGAAAGGAATGGTTGTCACTTGGTCTGATGGTGATTCAAGTGAATCTGAGGAAGAAGGTGCCAAACTTGTCACTGCTCTCACTGGAGTGTACAATTCTGACATGGACTCTAGTGATGAGGAAGTGACATTTGAAGAGCTTGCTGAGAACTACAGGAAGCTATGTGTGAAAAATGATGAAGTGTGTCAGCAGAATGAGGAACAGAAAAAGCTGATTGAGAAGTTGGAAGCTGAGAATGTGAAGCTAGAGGCTGAGAAAAAGGAAAGCACAGCCAATATAGCTCTCCTCAACAGTGATATTGTCATGTTGAATTCCAAGCTTGATCAGATGTATAAGTCTGTCAAAATGCTGACATCTGGTACTGAAAAATTGGATGAAATTCTTCAGCTGGGACAAAGTGCAGGGAATAAGCATGGTTTAGGATATGTTGCTGAAAAGAAACCTGTTGGTGACACTAAGAAGAAGAGACATAGGAGAACAATGTCAAAACAGATGTCACATCACTGTCTGAAACATGTCTGGCTCAGGGTATGTGACTGCAAAGAGATTTGCTAATAACCAGGGGAGGAACAAACCTGGGAAGCCAAAGGCAAAAAGAATGCCATTCCACAAAGTAGGAAATAGGTTTGCCACAGGATATGTGGAAACTAAGAAAGTTGTTGACCACAGAAAGCGAGATCACATGAACCAATGTCTAACCAGATGTCACAACATTGGGTTCAACATCAAAATCATAGAAATCTGAACAGAAGGTTTCAGAGATGGAGATGTTATTACTGTGGAAGATTTGGTCACATAAAGTCTACCTGCTATAGGCTACATGGGTATCCTAATCAAGTTTCATATGTGAAGCCTAAGTCCAACAAGGCATCATACACTCACCAGTGGAAGAAGAAGAAGACTACAGCTCTGATAGCACAGACTTCTCTTAAAGTATCTGTCAAGGAAGAGTGGTACTTTGACGTTGTGTTAAGCATACTTGGAGGCAGAGAAATCTTCTCGAGATGTCAAGCCTCATTCTACCAGCTTTGTTACCTTTGGAGATGGAGCTAAAGGAAATCAAAGGTGTTGGAAACTCAGCCTTGAGTTCAAACACGAATGAAGTCTTTTGGTAAAGGCTTTGCAAATCTCATTAGCATAAGTCAGCTATGTGATATGGGATACACAGTCAAATTCACTAAGGCTGAATGTCTTGTAATCAATAATGAACAAGTAGTGATTATGAGAGGAGTCAGATCAAAGGACAAGCGCTACTTGGGAAATCGAGAACCTCATTCAGCCATCTGTGTGCTTTACTGACAAAGATGAAGAGAAAGTGAAGTTGAGGCAACAAGAATCTGACCACCCACACCTCAGAGGAATGAAAAGGATCAGTTCCAAAGAAGGAGTCAGAAGATTACCAAGAATTCACATGGAAAAAGGGAAAATCTGTGGTAATTGTAAGGCTGGTCGGGAAATCGAATATGTCACACTCAATGTCGAGACATTTGATCACTCCTGAAGTACTGAAGCAAAGTACTAGGTTCTGGCATGAAAGGTTGACCAAGTGTCTCACTGTCAAATGTTACAGGAGAAAAATCTTGGATGATGTCCTCTTAGGCAGAGGAGGAAAAATCATGGTAACTTCAATCCATGGTAATCACTTGGTATCTGAAGAAGTCTCAGACACAATGATGGATGGCTCAACACTTCCTTCACAGAACAAGTGTTCAAGGAATTGTGTCAAGAAGCTTGGAATGAAGAATGGCAGCCACACTGGGACTATTACCATTCCACATTTGAAGGTATCCAACCGGAGACAAAAAGTGGAAAGGTGTTGGAAGTGTCTAAGTAACCTCATTTCTTGGATCAATGGTCTATAAATTGTTCTAGGGTGATCTGGATAAAGCAGACACTGATTGAGTACAATGTCATACGGGGATGTCATGACATTGCCTTTGTGTTGATTATTACTAAAGCTCTTAAGGTCGGTCGGTTTAAGAATATAAGGGACAAATTGGGTATTTGTCAATATGGGGAGTTATAGCAATTAACGAGCCTACAACAAGGGATGACTTGGTTGGGTATTTCAATTAATCATAAGTGGGGCATTTAGGTACTTTCATCCCCATTTAAAAATTCCAAGAATAGGAAGGACATTCTTATATAAGAGTTTCTCCATTTGAAGGTTACATCACTCTTACTTCCTCTAAAAGAAACTCTAAATCCTTGCATTTTAGCTCTCATTCTCTCAAAACCATCAGCGAAAAATGTCTTCGTCCTCGTCATCATCCCAAAGACAGGCTCTCCATCTCCTCCATGGTGAAGTCGAGGAAGTGTTGAATCCATGGTCAAGCTCGAAGGTCACTCCATTGCGCACAATAGCTCTTGAGTAAAATGTTAAGAAATTGCGCACAAGGAATGCAAGAGACCTCAAGCTTCCCCTGCAGTGAGACCTCTGTTCCATCATCTTCTGTTCCTCCAGAAAGAGTGAACCCAGAGGAGTCTAGGTCTACGCATGTAGCAATAGCTAGGATAGTGATGAATATCCTAAATGAGAATCAATATGTTCCTGGAGTCTCAATGCCTCTAAATGAGAAGTCTGCTAGCCCTAGCTTAGCAGTTGATCCAGATGTCACAGAGAATGTCCAGACATCTGGTGATCATGATACTTCTCCTATCAAGAATAATGAAGATCACTCTGTTAAAGAGTCTGGTGTAGGTATTGATAATGCACATAACAACATCTCTGCTGATAAGGAAGATGAGTCCTCTGACAGCATTCTTGAGAAGTCCCCAGCAAAATGTTGCTCTAATAAAGTCGATCTTGATTATGTTCAGATGGTAATCTTGAAGAATCACCAGGCAAAGTGTTCCTCACAGTACGGTCCACGATGACTACATTTACGTGACATTTGGAAGAGTCACCAGTTCAAGAATCTAACCACTTAACTGAACCTCCAGTTATTGATTTAGATGAAATGTTCTCAGACAATGATCTTATTGCCAATGTCAATCCAAGCATTGCAAAAAGAATGATGAAGAGAAAGGAAAGCAAGCGATCACTGAGCCACGAATAGGATACTGAGCTTGTGGACAAAGCTGAGAAGTATCACAAGACTGGTTCTTCTACAAAGAAAAGTAGAGTGAAAACTGTTGGTGGTGACTCTAAACCAAAGAGAACACCTATTGTGAAAAAGAGGAAGGAACCTGAACCAGTGGATTCTGATCAAGGCTCTGAGTTTGATGTTGTAATGAATGTCACTGACATTCATCCAAAGAAGAAGGCAACTCTTGGGAAGCTTTCCCAAGTGCCTGAAGTGGCCATTGACAACATCTCATTCCATCATCCTGAAAATGCTGGGAGATGGAAGTATGTTTGCCTGAAGAGGATTGCCTTGGAAAGAGAGCTGAGTAGGAGTGCTCTGGAGTGCAAGGAGATCATTAACCTGATTAAGGAGGCAGGACTGATGAAAACAGTAGAGAAACTCTCAAACTGCTATGAAACTCTGGTGAGAGAGTTTATTGTCAATCTCTCAACTGACTGTGGGGATAGAAATTCTGATGATTACCAGACTGTTTATGTGAGGGGGAGAAAAGTCAGGTTTTCTCCAAAAGTGGTCAACAGATACCTAGGCAGACCTGAGAATACTCTGCCAGAGCTGGAAGAAACTGACAACAAGATCTGCCAAACTATCACTGCCAAACAGGTAAGGCAATGGCCTCTAAAGGGAAAGCTCTCTGCAAGCAAACTGAGTGTCAAGTTTGCTATCCTGCATAAGATTGGTGCTGCTAACTGGGTTCCAACCAATCACAAATCCACCATCTCCAATGGATTGGGAAGATTCATTTATGCAGTAGGTACTCAGGCCTCCTTTGACTATGGATCCTACATATTTGATCAGACACTCAAGCATGCTAACAGCTATGCCATCAAGGGACCAATAGCTTTTCCCTCCCTGCTGTGTGGAATTATGATTGATCAACATCCAGACATTCTTGGTGACAGAGATTCAGTCTGCAAAAGAACCTCTGCCCTTGGCTTCCACTACAAACTGTTCCAAGGGAAACATGTCCCAGACATTGTCATGACATCTGCAGAGACATCAATATCAAGAATTCTATAAAGCAAATGTCATTGCTGTGCTAAGAGCAACTTGCAAGGAACTTGAAGCAAGAAAGCGAAGTCTGGAAGAGCTTATCTCTCAACTGGAGCAGGACACAGAAGTTGAGGATGAAGAGAAAGCTGATAATGATGCGGTTGGTGATGAAGATGATGATAATCTTTATTCTGGTGTGATCAAACACGGATCTGAAGAAGGATCGAAGAAGCTTCCTTCCGACCTCCTCTGGAGAAGAAAGCACTTGATGCCTCCACCCCTGTTATATTTACTCATCAACTGTTTCGGTTTTGCTTGTTTCAATTTTGTTTGGATGTTTGTAATCCTTTATTGCGGATGTGTAATGCGAACAATGATGTATCCTGTTATACTTGCTGGTACTTAACTACTTATGGTATATTTTTCTGTTGACTCTCTTTCAATAGTCGGGGAATTTGTATGGTTTCTTTGGCCCTTTATGGCTAAAGGGAGAAGAAATCTTGTGAAGAATATTAATTCTTGGGAAGCGTATGGAATTATTTTGCGGTTTAAAGTTTGGTAAAGTGTATGGGGGCAACTATGGGAAAATTATGGGATTTTGTATGGGTAGAATTTATCTTCTATTAGTTCTAGGTACTTAAAGCTTAGGAAAGCTTAGAGAAATTTAGAACTAGGTAAATAGTCTTCTGCTGCATTTGTACTCGATAGTCTAGATGTTTTAGCCAAAATGTGCCAAAGGGGTTTGTTAGTGTTTTAAGTTGGCATCAATTTTGGTAAAACTAGGCTTTAGAAATGTCATGATAGATGTCATTGACATTCAGAATTGAAGATAAATCCTCTGGACAAGGATGGTACAAGTACATTTCAGGCGGGAAGCTAAAGTTTGTCTTTGAAATGCGAAAGCGATTCGTGTCATAAGATGTTATGACATTCAGTGTGACATTCTGTTCTGCAGAATCAGTTTTTCTGAGATTTTTCAGGAAGTTTGTTGAGCATTTTATTTATGTCTTTCAGTTATTAGAAAGCATGCTCACGTGGCTGCTAGGTTAATCTTAATTAAACCTAAATTGGTTGTTGAACAAACCATGTTTTTAGGAGAAAATTAAGTAAACCCTAGCTATCTTTATGGAAGCCCAAAACTGAAGATTGAGGACTGCTTCTATATAAAGAAATCAACCCTTACTCTAAAGCCACGCCTCCTGAAGATATTGAAGATATTGAAGGCTTTTATTTGTGTCTTATTAGGATTAATGTGATTGGTATTTGTAATTCTAGTTTCTCTTGTGAGCCAAGCAACTTTAAATTGTTAAAGTGCATTGGACTAGGATTTGCTGTAAGGGTAGTTTATCACTCAAAGCTTTGAAGCACAGTGTTTGTCTCTTGATTGCAAGCTTTGAGCGAGATCAAGATAGTGTATTGAAGTGTGTCTTCACAATTCAATTAAACAATAGGTTGATATCACTGCTTGGTGATTGAGGGTGGTAGGAACTCATATCTAAGTAGTACTTAGGTAAAAGTGTCATTGGTAGTGATTAAGTGAGAGGCTGTCAACTGTGAGTTGGTGTAGGTCTTTGAATTGATACTAAATAGTGAACTTTATCCACGGCTTGGTAGCCTCGGGGCGTGGGTTTGTTAGAACCGAGCGGGTGAACAACTTATTGTGTTATTCTGCTTTCTATATTTACTGTGTAAATTAACAAGCGTGTCGAATCTTGTGTCATAACATTCTGTGACATTAAGTATCTGCTGCCGGAATTTCAAAATTCTTGCCAAATCCATGATAATTTCGAAATTTGCCAGACCTTTATGGGTTACTTGGATCCCAAGAATGAGAGAAAATCAATTTGCAATTAATTTTGATTTTATACCTTATTTTTAATTTAATTTGTATTTAAATAAATAAAATCCAAATTAAATAGAAAAATAAAGTTAAAATTCGTGGCATTGGGATTGGATGTTCCAAATTGTATAAGGAACAAGTTTGAATGAAGAAAAACTAGGCCATTTGCAAATTTTTGATTTTTACAAGTATCTCTCTTTGTGCACTTCTTCAAATTGCCCAACTTGCACAAGGTGTATTTTGCTCAATTTTCCACATTTTTGAGTGTTCTTAGACTTTTTAGAAATATCTAAGAGTCCTCTAACCAACCTCTTTGGTTTCATCTCAATTGGAGTTTCCATTCTCAATAAATATTCAAAACAAAATGTTGACTTTTTGTTGACTTTGAAAAGGACCTGTAATGTTTTGATCCATACCTTCCAAATGAAGCATTTTTGAACATTCTTGTGAGACATGAAGTTGTAGAAAATTGAATTTCCTTCAACAAGAGGTGGTGGAAAAATTTCTGAGAAAGTATGAAGAAGTTATGCCCAGTCAAAGTTTGGTTGACTTTTCACTAAGAAACCCTAATTTAGAAAGTTTGACTTTTGTGCACATCTTGAGTTTTCTTGATGAATCATGATCAACTCTTGATCAAATGATGAATGTAACTTCAAAATGAGGATGTTGACCAAAAATCATGAAGTTTGATTGTATGTTGACCACAGTTGACTTTTTGTCCAATACAACTGATTTTCAACCATCTGAGCAATTGTCTGAGGAAATTTGACTTGTGAGGCTTGAAACTTGACATGGAGAGTCTTTGAAGCATATGAGGGGCGTGATGAACATTGGAGATGTTGGAAGTCCATCTGGATCTGAGAATTGCCAAACCCTAGTTTGGGTTGATTGTCTAGGAGAGGGTTTATCTGATTAACCCTTGAGGAATCCTTGAGCATAGGTGTATGAAATGTCTTGAGAAGTTGGAGGGCAAATTTTGGGGTATGACACACATCTCCCGAGAGAGTTAGAATGAGGTTTCTCTAAATGAAAAGAGTAATAAAATTCTCATCAACGAACTCAGGCTCATTCGGGAACAAAACCATACCATAAATACAGCAACTGGATGGCGAAACTCCTCAATCATACTTCACAACCTTAGCATCTTCTCTCAAAAAACCCAAATGGAAACCTTTCATAGCTCTCTTTTGTGCAACATTAGCAAACCTAAATTTCTCCAAGATTAGAAGCGTGACAATCGATCATTAGTAGGTTTCTTCATAGCAATGTGAAAAGGCTTGATGAAGCACATGAATGTCAAAATGTCAGAATACTCTTCTAGGGTAGGTAGCAACAAATAATCGGGGAATACTGAAACATCTCAAACCATGGTCATAAAAGCTGCAGCAACACCTTGGGACCATCCTCTTGGTACTTTCATGAGAGAGTGCTTCAAATACATCAGGATTCTTCCATAGTCCTTAGTAAACTCAATGACAACCTCTGGAGGAGACTTCTTGGCCAACAAAACCAAACTCTCAAGAGCTGGCACAAGGAACTTGTACACTGGGTGGCGTCTGTAATTGGTCTTTTTCTGAGTATCCATCTTCAAATGTGACCCAACAACCGGACTCAAAGACTAGTAATCCTGGAAATGATAAAACATGTTTGTTAAAAAATGTTGTTTGTAAAATGTTTCATGAATGCAATAGGACCAAAGCTCCATTATCTGAGTACTGCTGTGCTGATGAAGGTGTTCACAACCACAAGTAACAGAACCAAAGAACCCATGTAACAATAGTCAACAACGGTACTGTCTGACCCGAACTCACGGTGATTCGAACTGGCAGAACCTAATGATAAGCAGTCGACGACCTTTATCAAATACTTCACTTATATACACAAAAATGTAAGGCGAAATCAACATTAATCGAACCTTGTTTGAGTTTGATACTCCATGCCTCTCACACGCATCACGGGATGCATGAGTTGACATGAACATCCATCTATCTTAATGTCTTGGCACGGATAGTGGGCCCTTTACCTCATGTAACTCCCATCCGCCAAGAAAAATAACAGCACAACATCGGACAAAATAATATCTAGATCCGGATGCAATTGCGTAAGCGATGTACAAATATATATATATATATATATATATATATATATATATATATACAAATAATAAAAAATAATCTATAAAGCAATAAAACAAACAATAAACACCAAAAAGAAAACAAAAACTAGGATCGACTTGGGATGGACCAACAATTGGTCAACCTTTCCCCAATGAGTAGCCCGGTGAAGGAACAATTTGAAAATTCAAAGAATATAACTATATAATCAATGAGTAAGCCATCGAGCGATTTTATCTACTTGAGAGAAGGTTAACATGAGAAAACCTAAAATAGAAATCACGGTCTTGCGACCAAGAGATCAGATGAGAAGTCTATTACGTGAGGAAATATTAACACCTGCGTCCGTGATACTCTCGGTGTCCGCTTTTACTTTCTATATAATAAGTTAAAAATCTAACTACATACATACGAGGTATAATGCATGCAAAAGAAAACAAAATAAAGAAAATGGAAGAAGAAAATATTTACAAATGTTTTTTCGATCAAGCCGCAGATAGGATGCCATATTCCTCTTGCAATGGGAAAGTCGGGCGTCATAGTTCGGCTCTGAGACAAAACACCTCCATAGAAGAAACATCAGCTACGGGCAGAGACGACGGAACATCGGTAGACGAGGGACGACAGAAACGTCAGCAACAAAGGCTGACGGATGTTGATAATAGAAGGTATGGCGGGATATCGGCAACATATCGAGAACGGAAGGGCTCCTAAAACTAAGAATATTGGTTTGTATCTTTTACTTTGAAAAAACTTTCAATATTATTGGATGTCTTAATGTACTTGACAAAACAAATTTTAATTTTAAGATGCAAATGATAAAGGTAAAATGGATAATGGAAGCTAATCTATTTCTAATCCTAATTATTATCATGCAAAAATGTTCCTAGGTTATGGATATAAACAAAGGGGACTACTTATCATCCACCTAATGTTGGCATGCATGGATGTAACCTTATGTCTAAACTCGATGACTAACCTAAACGAGTGACCTAAGGAAGAAACAAAAACATACATCTTGATTAGGAAACCAAATGATGAGAAATTAAGCAAACACAATGCTTTGACAAAAGTACAAACCCGAGCACAAAACAAAATGCACACAAAAAAGAAGGAGTAGTAGGAATAAGTGGTGAACTTGATCATACAGAGTGTCATGTGAGGTGAGGTCAGTGAACTTCTTATACATATACAAAGTTTAGTAAAACCATAAACAAACATGAACATCGCTATATGAAAACATACATGCAAGTTAGCACGCAAACTAGGTAAAACTAGTCCTAAAAAACACGTGGAGTGCAAATTGGCGAGATTTTAACATAGATGAAATGAAAGAAGAAATAAAAGGTAAAATGACATAAAGTCAGTATCTAACATGTTACTAATTCTTACATCATGAACAAACTCATAGAAGTTTTATCAACAAAACTCTACAAGGGTGCACAAACATGCAACAATGGTGTGCGGTGAAGTAATTCAAGTGGGTGACATACACAACATGAAAAGAAGGTGTCAAGATGAGTGATTACATTAGAAACATCACACAAAATGATTCACAATCGAACCCTGAGTAAAATATCACAAGGATCTCTTGTTCGCGTTAAAGGTGGCCTTTGAGGATCTGACGTGAGTTCGGATCTTCAGTGCATGCGATTTAAATCTTTTGATTTGTTTATAAAGATGCCGCGAGCATCAAGCTTTATTATTTTCAACACAAGAAAGATGATTTAATGATTATGAAAAGGGAAAATGAAATACCCTCAATTGATATTGGTATGCGTAACGACTAGCGCAAACTAGACATAGCATTGGGGAGATTCGAGTAAGGGGTTGGTATATAAAGGGAATAGATGGAGCACCCTAAATATATAGTTATCTACAGCTTTATATATGAATATGTTTGATATGTTTGTGTTTTTAATTGCTATTTCTATGATTGGGAAAGTTTCTCCTTTGGATTTTAAGAAATGTAGATTATGTGGGATTCTAGGTTTTATTATTGTGCTCGCAAAGATCTGTGGATCTTCGCATACATATCCTAGTGGGAATCGAGCATTTGTAGCTCGGATCTCTGGGGTTCTATGGTTTGTTTGGTGCAGGGAGATAGAAATTTGCTCGGCAGGATGAGACCTTGTGCCTCGTATTCTCAAAGGATGTTGAGAAAGTCAGGCAATCGTAGTTCCACTTATGCTAGTGGAAAGCAGCGGGATGTTAGTAAGAGGCAGACAAATGTCATCTTAATGAAAAATGTATCTAATCTATTTCATCACATACATTTTGAAAAGTTTGATTGATTAAAATCTTTCATCGTAAGTATTAGGTGTTTTGCTTGAGTGTACAAGCGTTACCACTTACATGTTTAAGAAAGATGTTTGAAAAAGATGATTGAATCTTTTAGCGTAAGTATTGGGTGTTTTGCTTGAGTGTACAAGCGTTACCACTTCTTATAAGAGATGTTTTTGTTTGAAAAGGTTTGAAAAGTTTGAAAAGTTTTGATTGTATGTGATGTAATGGATGAGATACTTCTTCCATAGAGATGATAGATGTCTAAATCTCAAGGAGAAATTGATTGGATTAAAGGGATGCTTTTAAGAAGCCGTGGGTCCTTATTAGCCCGAGGAGGCATTCCGAGGGTCATCGAGGGTCCTTGTATGAAGCTCAAGAGGAAGCTATAGGGTATGGCTGGCTTTGGCTTGAAAGGTTTCACCGAGAAATCATCCTTTTACGAATAAGAGCAATTTCACGAAATTTTACTCTTGGGGAATTTGAAAGTGATTTCATAGAAACCATCCTTCGGGGTTCTATCTTAAGCGGGTGATTTCTTTGTATTGGAAGCCCAATAGGAGGCTGTTGAGATTTCTGTCTCTTTCATTGTATGATGCCAAGAGAAGGCTAAACTCAATGAGTTCTTTTGACGAAGCCCGAGGAGGCGACTCAGCGAAGTGTTGTCTTATCTGAAGCCTAAGCGGAGGCTAACTACGTGGGAGAGTTTCTTACAAAGCCGAAGAGGCTGAACCCATCTGGGGATAAGTTATCTTGTATGAAGCCCAATGGAGGCTAAACTCAGCTGGTGATGAGTTGTCTTGTATAAACCCAAGCGGAGGCTAACTCATCGATGATGGTGTCTTGTATGAAATAGCGGAGGCTATCTTGTGGGAACCTATTGATTAGTCTAATTGTTATGTTATTATTAGACGGTTGTATAAACAGTGTGTGTGTGTGTGATATGTATTCACGGGGAGTTTATGAAGGAAATATAAACAATGCATGATGTTTATTTGACGGTTTATGAAATATAAACAAGTGTTTGTGAAGCGAGCGTTTAAAAGCAGCGTAACTTGATTATTCACAAGTTTGAGCTGTGTACAAGAAATGAATATGTACACGAACGAGTTTTATGTACAGACAAAGATGGATGTACATAGGAGGTTGGGACTTACACGTAAGGAGGCCCATTGATTTGGCAGTTTCACGGGGAATAATGCTCCTTTCAATACCAATGGTATTTAGTGTAAAATGTCTGGATAAACGAAATGATTGATCAAAGTTTATCTGTAAAAGTATTTTCAAGAAAATGTACGTATTATGTCGGATAAAAGGTTTGAAAAAGTATACGTATTATGTCTGAGATAAAAATTTATGTGTTTGGAAAGTTTTGATATGTACAAAGAAATATGTACATAAAAAAGAATGTTATGGGACTTACGTGATGGAGCCCATTGGTTTGAAAAAATTTTACTCGGGGAGAATGCTTCTTTGAACCAATGGATTGACGTATAGACAAGCGAATGAAAACAAATGAAAGAAATTTGTTTATGTTTGAATATTAACAATGATAATTTGAGTATGTACAAGTAAAACTAAATATGTACATAAAGTTGGGACTTACACCATAAGGGTGGCCATGATCGATCGAGAAATTCGAGAAGAGCAATTTGTTTTATCGTTTTAAATCGGATTGATCATGGTAAAAGATGCAAGTTTGATGAAATGTTTTGAAATGTTTTGAAATGTTAAGTTCATTTATGAGAAGTTTTGAAAAGAATCGGAAGTCGAAAACTTGAAAAAATTCACCTTTTAAGGAGGTTTGAAAAAGTGTTCAGAACATCGTTTTCGGCTCGATTAAAAATTAATCAGATGAAAATATTTTTGGATTTTTTTGACATAATCATAAAATATATATATTAAATGACAAGTGTGCAAAAAATCATCTCAAAATGAGAAGTTTTGATTGGTTAAAAAAATTGTTGAAGTTTGATAAAAAAAACATGAAAATATTGAAGTTTTGTAAAAAATTTGGTCTTGTTGGGTTTTGAACCCATGACCTTGAGGTGGGGCACGTGGCAGAAAGAACTTAAGGGCAAGCATACAACACTGACCCAAGCAAGTGCGCTGGGTGTTAGTGGATTAAAAACACGCGTTGATATAACATTGGTTAATTTGAATTTTTAAAACTGAAGAACAACAAGAACACGCGCGTATTCTGGGTTTGAGTTTTGATTTTCAGATTGTTAAATCCTTGCTCAAATCTTCGTTTCTCAACCAAATTGAGTGAAATAAACATCAATCTTGATCGGTTTTGCACCACGAATATGAATATGCGTTAATTTCATTTATTTTCAGTTAATGTGTTTGATTTAGGAAACTTGAAGAACCCTAAAACTGATTTTTCAAATTAAATGATGTATTGTTCATGATTGTTTGATTTTATTGAGGTTAAGGATCGTGTTAAGTGCGAGAAAGAGAATGGCCAAGTTTTGTCAAAAGATTCAAAGAATCATGAGAACCAAGTTCGTGTTCATACTGGAAAAGTGAGATCGAATTTTGTTCTGACACTTCCAGTTGTTGTTTCTTGATTGATTAAGCTCCAACGGCATGTGGATGCTCTATGGATAGCACTGCTTGCTCAGAACTTGCTTGAATCGAGCTACACAAGTCAACCTGCAAAGTTCAAAAATGGCTGGAAATCGAGGTTAATGGTGTTACAGTTTGTTGTTCTTGTTTGGATCACTCCTATGATGTTTATGGAAGGTGTATGATTGATCAAAACTTCAAGGAATCAACCAAACTCAGTTTCGATTGCTATGGCGGTTTACAAGTTTAAAAATGCAAAATGATTTCGATTTTTAGCTTAGTCAGGTTGATTTTAAGTTTGGAACAAGTTTGTTAATGATTATGGAACATGTTGGACACCAATTTCATCATGTTTCCATTGAATTTCAAAAATGCATGTTTGGCAATTTTGTTCTATGATACTTGATTTTCAAGAAAAGAAGAAAAGCATGAATTTGTGTATTGATTTTGGTGTTGATTTCTCTTGAATTGGTGATCTTTTATAGGCAAGAGGTTACGAAATGTTAGGCAAGAAGGACAAGCTTTGGTGATTCAAGATAACTTAGGGCAAGAATGGTATTTGCCAAAAAGGAAACTTCCTTTTTCACCATGTGCTATATTTTACAATTTGATCCAATCTTCAATTATCACTCTTGGCTGATATTTATCAGTTCATCCATCCACTTGGCAAGGTTAAAGCTTCTAGATGAAGAAACACAAAATGACCTATAATTTGATGTTTGACTTTGAAAATCAAGTTTCATGGAGCCTTATGTTTCAATTTCAAAAGTAGCTAGACTCCATGGATTTGAGAGTTCTTGGACATTTTGGAAAGATTTCCATGATCTACAACTTTCATGTTTTGAGTTTTTCAAATTCAAATTGGAACTAGGTGAAAAATGGCTTGAAGTTTGGAAAAAATGAGAAATTTCAACACTAGAAATTTTTCTAAGTATGAAATTTTTTTTCTTTTGACTTTTCCAAATTCTTTGATTTTTATGATCATGATGGATCATTTGAAGTATTTTGATGATGGAAAAAGTTTTGTTTTGAAAAATTTGACCAAAAGTCAAAGTTTGACTTTTCTGTGCAGATGAAATTTCATCAGATGTTTCTGAAATTGACTGATGAATTCTGTGAACCTCTGTGATGTTTTGAATCCAGAAATTAGGTCAAGATGTTATATCTAAGATATAATGACCAATCTCTATCCAAAAAAGTCAATTACTGCTCAAAAAATCAGAGAATGCCTATGCTCGACCAAAACCCTAATTGGTCGATCCTCGATTGATCTATGAGAAAAATGGATATCTGAGGATTGAAGGCTGATGATTTGATCAAGATAGATCAAATGGAGTGAGAAAATCTCAAACCCTAATTGGTTAGCTCTTGAATCAGATGAAAATCTGATGAAACCCTAATTTTGACCTGTGAATGCTATACGGATTAATCTTTATTTGAGCTATTAGTTGTGCAATGATGCAAATGTAAGGTGGTATATTAGGTCAAAATTTGGGGTATAACAGATACCCCTATTTAAGTTTCTTTAACCTGAAAGATGAAGATGAATATCTTCGTTTTGATAGGTGTAAAGACTTAAATATCGAATCTGTAAAATTTGGACCTAAGATACCAAAAGATGCGGATGATGCAAAATGATTAAAAGTTTTACCCAAAGGATGTCAAAGAAATGACATGATGGGAAAAATTTATGAGGATGACTCGATCTGTTTGAGAAAAGAGAATCCTATCTGTTGAAACAAACAATATGTTTATTTGAGGAAAATGATTCACGGAGAATGTGAATATCTGTTCGTTTGGGAAACAAAAGATTACCTTGTCGACTTTGTGACAATGTTTAAGGTAAGTGGAAATGATATTACCAATTATCGACCTTGTGATATAGTGGTAATGGGTTTTGAAGATGTTACCAATTATCGGTAGTGATAACTATAACAAGGTAAATCTTTGAAGTAGGTTGCTGTGTACTCGGCTTTGTGAATAACAGACAGTGTTCTATCCAGGAATGAACTGGAAAGAAAAGAAGTTAATCAAGACATTGTTCCTGATGAGAGATAATCTCGGTGGGGATGTGATAGAGAGAAGAAAATGCATTTCTCTTTGGGGACTTTGGGAAAAGGAAGACATATCCTTTCTGTTTGGGAATACTCGGTTGAAACAAGAAAAAGTATCTTTTCTGTTTGGAGATATTCTGCTGGGGATATGATATACTCGTATGAGTATATATATAACCAGTGATTTGGAAGCAAACATTTTGAGAGATGCAAAAAATGCAATGAATGATGCTATTATGTATGAATGTCATGAATGTTATATGCATGCTAACAATACTTGACAAAAAACTTAAAGGGATATTTGAGAAAAGGACTGCGTCACAGTTCGAACAAATACTTGGTGAAAATTGCAGCAATGGTGCAGATATTCACTAATGAAGAATTTGAGTTGCATGGTTTACACTTTCCGAGAAAGGTATTTCATTGGCAACGGTCGGAGATTCTTTTGGATAAGAATACCGTCCTTTGATGATTTCGATGAGGAGAAGGCTATTTGTGGCAGTTGGCGACTCAACGAGATCGAAACACTCTTGGAGAAAGCAGTTGAAGTTATTTCCGTTTCATAGTTTCAAGGAGAATTTTGCTTTTGTTTCAAAATTTTGAAGTAAAAATTCATTTAAAACATTTTAGTTTCAAAAGTGATTTTCACAATAAAAGCGTTATTTTGCAAAGCGAGAATAAAGTAGGAATTGCAAACAAGGCACAAGGCTCAAATTTATTGAATAGAATGGTAATCGCCAAAGGCGTGATTCCATGAACTATTACAAAAGTTGGAAATGATAATTTATTAGGAAAAGGCTACATTGAAAGCAAATAACGCTACTATCCTAACAACTTTGAATTCAGCATGCTTGTTGCTTTAGAAAAGTTGATTGAAGATCCGTTGATGGAAAATTCTTCATGTGGACAATCTGGGGTATTGCGATTACTTTGTCATTTTGTATCCTTGTTTTTCCTAGATCGCCTTTTCGGGTTTTCGATCTATCGGGATAATTCACATTTATTGTCTCTAATTTTTGGATCGCCTTTTAGGGTTTCAATCCAAAGGGCGCTCATTTTGCCTAAGCCTTTTCGGGTTTTCGACTTACCGAGCTGTTCTTTTGTTTTTAGACAAAGTATTTTTATTGCGTCGGCATTCACAGATCTGGGAGTTCATCGCCGTCCATGGTTGTGAGTCATAGCACCGCCGGAGAAACTTCTTTTGACGATGTATGGGCCTTCGTAATTAGGGTCCATTTGCCCTAGAATCTGTTTGAAAAACAGAATCTTTTTAAGCGCAGTCGCCTTCTCGGAATTCACGGTCGGACCTTTTTGTGAAAGCTTTCTTCATTCTTCTTTGATAAGTTGTCCGTGACACGAGGCGGTCAGGCGCTTTTCTTCAATTAAGTTCAGTTGGTCGTATCTGCTTTGACACCATTCGCCTCGAGATAACTTAGTTTCCATGAGAACTCTCATTGCGGGATCTCAACTTCTCGGGGAGCACTGCTTCCATGCCGTATACTAGAGAAAAGGAGTTGCCCTGTTGATGCGTTTGTACGATACCCTCTGAGCAAATGGCGACATTCGTGCCGGTCTTTGTAAGTGATGACCATTTGGACGATCTTTTGATGTTCTTGTTGGCGCTTCAGCGGCGCCGTTCATCTTTGGCGGTAAGGAGAGTTATGATGCTCGATCTTGAATTCCTCACAGTTCTTTCATCATTTTGTTGTTCAAGTTAGATCCATTGTCGGTAATGATCTTAATTCCATATATCGGCAAATGAGGTTGTTCTTGATGAACCTCACACTTGTCTTGTGGCGTTGGCGTAGATCTTTGCTTGACCCATTTGGTGAAGTAATCAATAGCCACTAGAATGAAGCGATGTCCGTTGGACGCTTTTGGTTCAATCATTCAATCATGTCAATGCCCCACATGGAGAGCGGCCACGGAGAGGAAGACGTTGGTAAGTCGGACACATGGATCTTATCTGCGTGATCGGCACTTGTGACATCTTTAAGTGTTTGCGACAATCGGTTCCATCGTTATCAATAGTATCCTGCTCTTAAGATCTTCTGGACATTGCATGCCCATTTGAATGGGTTCAAAGGACCCTTCATGCACTTCATGGATGATCGTGTACGCTTCTTGTGCGTATGCGCCGAGAAGCGAACCATGTCAAGTTTCTTTTGTAGAACATCTTCATTGAGGAAGAAATTCTGGAAAGCCTCCTTGAGTTTTCTTATCCTTGTGATGCCCAGTGGGTACTCTCGTGTTTGAAGGAAGCGTTTGATGTCGTGGAACCCGGACTTATCGTCGAAGGCTTACATTGCAAACACATATGCGGGTCTTTCAAGGCGTCACGAATTCTAGGCATATCATTCCAATCATTGACTTTGAACAGGAAGATAGAGTAGCCAAGGCGTACGCCATCGATTTTGATCTCGAGGGATATGATGCGGTTCAACTTTGTTGAAGAAAGTCAACAACGTCTTGCATAATCTACGTAAGAATTAGACCAAATGATGAGTTTCATACTTGTCTTTGATTTGATTGATCACAAGGTGAGTCTCCATATATCAAGGATCTTGATCCTCAGTCGATAGCTTCTTGAATACCCATGATGCATGCTTCATATTACGCTATGTTGTTGGTGCAATCAAATAGCAATCTGGCGGAAAGCGGATATGAGAACCCTCGGGAGTAATGATGACTGCCAATTCCATTGCCAAAAACATTTCTGCTCCATCGAAGACTAGGCCCGTCTGGATTACGGATCGGTCCTTCTCCTGTGGCGGTTCGTCACATCTTTCATCTTCAAGTACATAACATCCTCGTCGGGAAGTCAAATTTGAGAGATTGGGATTCATTGGCGGTGATAAGCCAGTGATCGTGAGAATGCTTCCTTTAACAGCTTTACGGTAGCGGTGGATGTCATATTCAGATAGTAGCATTTGCCATCGGCGATTCTCCGGTTAAGGCGGGCTTCTCAAATCGTATTGATAGGATCCATTTGGATATTAACCAAGTCGTGTGATTGATCATGTATTGGCGAAGGCGTTTTGAAGCCCATACAAAGCGCAACATGTTCTCGAGCATGGAGTAACGAGTTTCCGGATCGTGAATTTCTTACTCGGGTAGTAGATGGCATGCTCCTTCTTACGGTTTCGTCTTGTTGTCCAAATCGCATTATGGATTCTTCTATTGGTATATGATCAATGGTCTTCCTTCCTTTGGAGGATCGGTATTGGTGGTTCTGACGGTATTCTTGATCTTGTCGAATGCTCTTTGGCAATCTTACATCACACTACCTTTTGATCTTTGCGTGAAGTTTGAATATCGGCCCAATTGGCGATCATGAGAGATAAATCGGAGATGTAATTCAATCGTAAAATCCTCTTACTTGCTTTTCCGTTATGTGGTGTAGGCATTTCTGAATAGCCTTGACTTTGTCGGTCGACTTCAATTCCTCTTTGGTGATGATGAAACCTAGGAGTTTTCACGATCTTACCCCAAGGTACATTTGTTAGGATTGGTAGACTGAAACTTCCTTAGTCGTTGAAACAACTTTAAGAGATAGTCTATATGTTCCTCTTGAGTATAGGACTTTGCTATCATATAGTCCACGTAGACCTCGATCTCTTTGTGCATCATATCATGAAAGAGAGTAGTCATTGCCCTACGGTAAGTTGCTTTGCATTCTTTAATCCGAATGGCATTACCTTGTAGCAAAAGTGCCCATGGCGTGATGAAAGATGTCTTCTCCATGTCTTGAGGCCATTCGATCGATTATAACGGAGAAACCATCCATGAAGGAAAGGCGTTGAATTTGGCGGTACTATCCACTATGTCGATGTCTTGGAGTGGGAAATCGTCTTTTGGACTAGCTTTGTTCGGATCTCGGTAGTCAACACACATTCGACCTTTCCATCTTTCTTGGATACGGGTACTATGTTGGCTAGCCATTGAGGATACTCGAGAGTGACAAGGAAACCGGTTCGAGCTGTTTTTGAACTTCCTTTTAATTTTCTCGGCCATTTCGGGATGAACTCTCCTCGATTTTTATGGCGGCGGACATTCGGTTTTAACGGACAGTGATGCTCTACTATCTGGTATCAAACCCGGCATGTCTGGTAGGACCAGCAAACACATCAGCGTATTCTTTGAGAAGACTTATCGGTTTGCCTTTGACCTTCTTGTTGAGTGAAGCTCGATATTTACTTCTTTTGTCTTTCCTCGAACCCAAGTTGATTGCTTCTAGAGGTTCTTTGTGGGCTGAATGATCCTTTCCTCGTGCTTTAGCGATCTAGAAATTTCATCAGGATCTCTTCTTCAACTTCTTCTTGACGATGAGGATTTCAAAGTTGAGAGAGGCGTGGAATTCTTGCTTTCAATGGTTTGTCCATTTGTTTAATCTGCATTTTGATTTATGTTTGATTAAAAAGTTTTTATCATCATTTTTTTTGAAAGTTAATGTGAAAGTGTTGCGATTAATTTTTCATTATGATTTTTTTTTTTTTGAAGATTTTTTCTTGTGTTTTTAGGATTATCATTTCGAGAAAGGGTAAAATGAAAATAAACACGAGTGTGGAAACAAAACAACATTTTATTTATGTTTCACAATATGAGCAGGGCCTAAAATACAAACTCATTTGTCTTGGGCAAGACAAAGAGAAATTATTTAAAAGCTAAACCCTATAAAACATCTCTTCGCTTTGACGGAGTTCAAAAAAAAAGCAAAGATAAACTACTTAGAGCTATGAACATTAGTCCTAACTTCAACGGGTTTCCAATAGTGACGAACTCCTTGGGTCGATTACTCGGGTAATTTTCGCTTGGTTTAACCCTTGAGTAAACTTTGATTCTGGTGGGCGGGCTTTGAAGACTACGAGCGATGGCCTTTGCCTTTGGTCTTTAAAGCGATCTTCTTGATTAACAGATCGGGAAGTATGAGAGATAGCCTTTGTACTTCTGTTGATCTTTGTGTTGAATCTTTGGGATGTTCCTTCCGTCTTGAGGTGAAGAGACTCGTTGTCGGCACTTTCCGCATCGTCCACGAATCATACTCTTGATCTTGATCATGTTGATGTAGTGGTAACGAGGATGCGGCTTGGTGAAATCCACGGGCGTGTTGACAGAGATCTTCATTTGGGACCTCGATCTGATTAGTTTGAGAAGGCGAGTATTCCTCTTCGATTGACTAGGGTAGTCAAAGTCATCACCCCATCCTGTGGGTTGGATATCTTCGATCCGGATTTTGAGCTTTACGCGCGAGTATTTCACCATGTAGTCGTGTTGCCACTTGGTTCTCCCAAGGTATCCCAAATTCAGCGGGATGGTGGATTTTCATGTTCTGCGAGGACATGTCTTTGAATTGATCGTCGGTGCATATGATTCCTCTTGAGACATATTCGGGGCTATTCAAATAAGTGCTCCATTCTTGATTCGGATGGATCATCTTCATCCTCTTCAATGGTTACATTAACCTCTTGCGAACGGTTTAAAACCTCCACGTGAAATACTTCCTTGATGGGAAGTGCTTCATCTTTCTCTTGTTTTGTAGAATACGGGTGTGAACCCGAGTCCAGTTTTCATTTCATTCTTGTGAGGTTTGATAACTTGTCCCCATCCTCGAGTATTGCCATCTTTCACCATTTGTGCGCTTCTTTATACGAAGAGATAGATGATCTATTTTAGTAGATTCATCTTCTAACGGATTTTAGGAGATCATGCCTTCAATGTCATTAGCGTGATGAAGGAGGATAGATGATGACTTACAAGTAAAGCTTGTTCACGATGGTCACCACTTTCCATTTCTGTGTTTAATTTTGATGGATAGAGATTCGCCTACTTGATCGTGGATCAAAGTCTTCCTAAGCAACTATCCATGGTGGTACGTCCATGACTTGGAATTTTGAAAGTGTGAGGGCCAATTGTCATTGGGAATCAACTTCCCCGATAAGCGACTTTCTCGATCCATCAAAGCTCTTACTATGATGTCGTTGAACTTCATTGGCGTTCCTTTGTAAGCTAAGCAAGCGTCGTTTTTGGCATTGTTTAAAGATGAACTGTATCCACCAATACATTGGATAGGGAATCGTGGCAAATCATCGAGATGTGCAAGGCCAAGTTGTGATCTTTCCCTTCTTGGAAGTTCCGTCACTAAAACTCGATTATTGCGGTACATTATGTTGGAGCGATCCCTCCAAATTGGTGCTGTAGTCACATCGTGATCCACATAAGCTGGTCTAGTACTCTCATCAAAGCTTCTCGGTGAGCTTGAGTTAAGGAGTAAAGGCGGTATTGAAATTTTGAAGATGCGCATCAATTGGTCTACGACTCGATATTCGCTCTTCTTGATTAGTTTAGGATCTCGTCAAAGTGCGAGTTGATGTTGGTTCCATCAGTGAACCAATGTTTGTACTGGGTTAACAATGGGAATCGTTGCGAGTTCTCGGAGGATATGTTAACTTGGTTTTGTTTAACAATAGGGTGAAGCGATTTTGGTGGCAATGGGCGTGTACTCGTCACTTGGCGTTACTCGTCCGATTTACATTATGACATTGGCTGGAAGTGTAGGCATGGGTTTCTCCTTCCCATCCTCTCAAGGTTGCATTGTCTGGTAAGGTTGCTCTAGTAGAAGCTGTGGAGCAGGACCGGGTGGGCAAATCACCAAAGGAGATGTTGGAATGTTGGAACCATTGCAGCGATCTCCACATGCTCGGGTATGTTGAAACAAGGGATCTAGCGTTTACTTGGGATTTTCGAGGTTGATATCGAGACTAAAAGCTCATGCGGAAAATGCCCTATTGTATTTACGTCATGGTCATCTCGGTTCTAGATTTGTAAATCACCAATGTCTAACAAATGTTGAATATCTGCTCTTTATGGTGGATATTCTTGAATATAATTATGTAGTGAAGGTGCTCATGGTCTGTATGCTTCATGAAGATGCACTAAGTTTCCTTTGACTAAGTTTACATCTGTGACAAGGTACTGTCGTATTCCTTAGCATTAGATTCCGAGTGTCCACATTTGGGAAGTGGATTGGCTTGCATTCGGACTTGTGTTTACGAAGGAAAGAAGATTAGCCACTAATCTACGTACTTGCCTTCAATGCTGCAATGCTCAGGTCATGGCCTGGTGCCTTGGTGAAAAGGCAAGATACGTCGACTTTACCACCATGGTAGTTTTGAGGGACGGAGGTGGTAACCTTGTATATTAGATTCCTTTCTATCGGCTGAGGGTAAAGTTACGTGTACGTCATGGGAATGGTCGAGCGAGTGACCGAGGCGTCTGTTTTGGTTGTGGCTCTACTGAGCTGTTGGCAGGCTGTTGAGTTTGTTGATTTTGTTGAAATTGCGGCAATTCACGGTTGTGTTGACAGTGGGTGCTATGGCGGCTACACAGGTTGTTGAATGACATTCTTGCGTGGTTTCCTCGGGATACCATTCCTCGTCATGTTCTTTTTCCTTGGGAAGCTGGTTCCAACTTTCTTGGTATTACTAGAAGATCCTACTTCCTTGGTTGGCGTCTGTCAGAACCTTCTTAGTCGCATTCCATGCCTTACCATTGAAGTCTCCGGGGCGCTAGCGATCATTATCATAGTAGAATGAGTTTAGAGTATTCAAAATACCTTAGTCATCTCTTTCTCTTTCCAAGGCGGGTTGACTTGGGCAGATTTCCCTCCATCGTTGCGCATATTCCTTGAATCTCTCTTTCCTTTTGAGACATGGGCGAGGTTGATCCCTATCGAGGCCATATCAAGTTGAATTTGTATTCTTGGGCGAAGGCTTTACCTAAGTCGTTGAATGTTTGGATATTCGTCTGTCTAAACCCATGTACCACTTGATGCGGCACGGTGAGACTATCACAGAAGTAATGAATTAACGGTGATGATCCTCATTGTCGTAGACATTTTCTAGCATACATTGTAAGATGACTACGAGGACAAGAATTCCCTTTGTACTTTTCAAAATCCGGGATTTTGAATTTCATGATATTTTACACGAGGACTAGCGAGAGATCTGGCGCTTTAAACAATTCTTTCCCTTGAATCGTTTTATCTCAATGCATTTTGAGGAGTTGTTCACAGATTCTCCATTGAACCACGAGCGTTCGTGCTATTTCAGGTGTGATGAACTTCTTCGTCGTGGTAGTGTGCACTCACAAGTTGGTTCAACATGATCGGTTGAGAAGCGACATTGTTACTTGTGGAAAAGTTATTCCGTTGTGGAGTGAATGGCGTTTCTTTGCAAAGTAGGTATTTCAAGCGAGGTTGTTTGAGAAGTCGGTTGGCGAACTCAATGCCGAAGTTAAAGGCATTCCCCATGGATAGCCCTCGGCATGAAAGGTGAACTCTTGTTACTGACAATTTGAAGCAGAGTAGTAGTATCCTCTGAAGTTGCTATTTGGTTTTGATTTGCTCGATCTTTGCTTGTTGACTTTCTTGTTTGTGGCAGCGAGTTGACCAAAGATGTGAGTCTCTCCACTTCTTCTTGTAGCGTAGTTACCGTACTACAGGTTCAACGTTTTCTTGCTCAAAATTCTCCATTACTTTTCTTCTTTTATCACGGTATCGTGCGTTCGAGTTGGCTGGGCCTTGATCGAGAAACTCTAAGGCGCGACGACGACAATTTTCTATCGGAAAAGTGACGGTTCAAAGCGAATGATTAGACTCTAGATGGTAGACTTAAATGCAAAGTATGATGCATGAATATGATTGTAAAGAAAAGAAATTTCCAAAGAATTTATGCTAAAGAGATATTTACGGCAAATATTTGGATGGAAAACACAAATTTATTGATTAATGAAGGAAGATTACAACAATTGTTTTTTGTTGGAGCATTGCTCACACAAATGATACAATAAATGATAAAATTACAAACTAAATTAAACTAATTAAACATCTTAGTGGATGGCGATCAAAACTTGATGCGACTTGACTTGATTTCCTTCCATAGTGAGCTTTTAGTTTGGCTTTCTCGGCTTTTAGCTTGCTAATGACTCTCTTCCACTCGTTGGGAGCGGGCTTGCTGGTTGTCATTTCCTCGAGCTTTCTTTTCCTTTCCTTGTATTTACGGATGGCGTTATCATACGGCGAATCTTCTCATCTTTCTCCATGAGCCATTCATCACGGAAGTAGGCGTCTTTTCATGATCTTTGACTTGCTTCTTGAGCTTCTCATTCTCAAGGTTAGTCTTAAGGAATTTGCTTTCCAAAGCTTCTTTCTCAAACCTTATCTTGGTCAAGGCTTCTTGGTATTCTCCACAGCTTCAGCGGGAAAATTTGTTGATTTGAGCGGCGAGAACATGGGATCCTCATAAGCGTAAGGCATTGAAATTCCTTATTCTCTTCTTTATCCAAGAAGTGTAGGTTTCCATGGCTACACAATTCTTTGCCTTACCTTTTCCTTTCTTTCGGATGTGATGCCAAGCTTTGATCATCCTAGCCTTGATCCTTGGAATCCTCTCCTTCATGATAGAAGTAGCTTTCTCTTTGTAAGGGAGGTTTACGGAATTGCGTATCCAGTGACGTTTTGCTAGGAATGGGTTGTAGTTGATTCCTCCTTTCGTACCAATGAGAGAATGCGTTGGCAAATTCTCCACGACTCTCAATGATTTCCATCTCATTGTTTGCCAAGGTATACCAATGGATATCGTCGTTTGTAAGAGACATGAGTCTTCTTGACCAATGCCACTCGTCTTTGTTTTCGCGGAAGATAGGAGATTTAGGCGGTGTGAGACAATCCATTTGAAAAGCAGTACCAACACACGATAGTTCCGTCTCCTTGCGATTCCTATGATGAATAGAGGCGTACGTGTCACCAAGCGAGTGGGAGCAGGATTTCCAATCGAAAGATCCTTATGGCGTTGATATCAACGAAATTTGGGACGTTGAAACAACACCAATCCATAGAGTAAAAGCTAAAATAGCTTCAGGCTACCATACTACTTGAAGAACTTGAGCCTTCTCCATTAGGAACTTTGAAGTTAGTCCTAAGAGTTTTCCTCTGGTAGTTAGGTTTTGTCTATCTCGATTTCTTTAAATGAGTCATTGTTGCAATGACTTGTGACTTAGGAATGGCTTCCAAACCATTGAAAGGCACTTTGTAAATCTTGAGATTCCTAGGATATGCATACTCTTCCAAGTAGGCATCAGCGATAATCGGGGAAAGTGAAGCAGCGATAGGCTGGATCGTGAAGGCGAGCGAAGGTTTGAAAGTCCTTCATCAACGTTAGCGTTCAAAAGAGTTAAAAAGTTCCATAGCGTTTTAAAATCCGAGGGATCTTCTACCAAGGATGCTAACTCTTTCAACTTTCCTACGTCAGAATTCTAAAAGGTATCTTTTGGTGAATCTTCCTCGGCGTCCATCACTCTAACCTAAAATATTTTACAAAGAAAAATCTCTAAATTCTTTGGAAATGGAAAGAAAATGAAGAAGTTTTTTTTTTTTTGAATGAATGAATGCATGAATCAGCAAACATGGTTAGTAGTTATACACACGGACAGCGTTGAAGTCACGAGCATGAAGCCAGCGATAAGAATCAGCGGGGTTAAGTTCTAAGGGCTTATTCATACGTGAATCGGGTTCTGATATCTGAGCTCAACACTCCCCAAAACATTATTGGATTTGTTGAATACTCGATGGTCCAATAATATTTTCAAAAGAAACTACTTTGATCGTAGTATCGCATGACAATTACTCTAGGCTTACACCGAATAATCTCGCACTACATCCTAATGGCGAGGATGGTTTATGTGTTCTGATCCTCACTTCTTAAGTTCCCTCAATCTGGCGTCTTCGCAATTACTTGCTAAACACAATACCCTCAAGACAACCTCCTTTGTGGGAAATATTAACTTGAAAGCATTGAGCGCTCACGTATTAATACCTCCACCTAGATCTTAAAATGTTTCTTAAATCCGGGTTAGGATTTCTTTCCATCAAGTGAAATCATGAAACACACAATAAAGAAAAAGCAGATATATGCAAAATATGAAAAGCTTATCCCTTTCTTTTCTTTTTGAAAACAAAAAAGCTTGGTGCTCTCGAGGAATGCAGCGTTTTCTTTTTGAAAAATCAAAGTTTCAACGTTATCCCAGCAGAGTCGCCATTTTCTGTTCGCGTTAAAGGTGGCCTTTGAGGATCTGACGTGAGTTCGGATCTTCAGATGCATAGCGATTTAAATCTTTTGATTTGTTTATAAAGATGCATGAGCATCAAGCTTTATTATTTTCAACACAAGAAAGATGATTTAATGATTATGAAAAGGGGAAAGAAATACCCTCAATTGATATTGGTATGCGTAACGACTAGCGCAAACTAGACATAGCATTGGGAGATTAAGTAAGGGGATTGGTATATAAAGGGAATAGATGGAGCACCCTAAATATATGTAGTTATCTACAGCTTTATATATGAATATGTTTGATATGTTTGTGTGTTTTAATTGCTATTTCTATGATTGGGAAAGTTTCTCCTTTGGATTTTAAACGATGGATGTGGGATTCTAGGTTTTGTTATTATTGTGCTCGCAAAGATCTATGGATCTTACACATATCCCTAGTGGGAATCGGAGCATTTGTAGCTCGGATCTCAGAGGTTCTATGGTTTGTTTGGTGCGAGGAGATAGAAATTTGCTCGGCAAGGATGAGACCTTGTGCCTCGTATTCTCAAAGGATGTTGAGAAAGTCGGAGCAATCGTAGTTCCCACTTATGCTAGTGGAAAGCAGCGGGATGTTAGTAAGAGGCAGACAAATGTCATCTTAATGAAAAATGTATCTAATCTATTTCATCACATACATTTTGAAAAGTTTGATTGATTAAAATCTTTCATCGTAAGTATTAGGTGTTTTGCTTGAGTGTACAAGCGTTACCACTTACATGTTTAAGAAAGATGTTTGAAAAGATGATTGAATCTTTTAGCTGTAAGTATTGGGTGTTTTGCTTGAGTGTACAAGCGTTACCACTTACTTAAGAGATGTTTTTGTTTGAAAAGGTTTGAAAAGAGTTTGAAAAGTTTTGTTGTATGTGATGTAATGGATGAGATACTTCTTCCATAGAGATGATAGATGTCTAAATCTCAAGGAGAAATTGATTGGATTAAAGGGATGCTTTTAAGAAGCCCGTGGGTCCTTGTATTATTAGCCAGAGGAGGCATTCGAGGGTCATCGAGGGTCCTTGTATGAAGCTCAAGGAAGCTATAGGGTATGGCTGGCTTTGGCTTGAAAGTTTCACCGAAATCATCCTTTTCGAATAAAGCAATTTCAAGGAAATTTTACTCTTGGGGAATTTGAAAGTGATTTCACGGAAACCATCCTTCGAGGTTCTATCTTAAGCGGGTGATTCTTTGTATTGGAAGCCCAATAGGAGGCATTAAGAGATTTCATCTCTTTCATTGTATGATGCCCAAGAGAAGCTAAACTCAATGAGTTCTTTTGAGCGAAGCCCAAGAGGAGGCGACTCAGAGGGGTGTTGTCTTATATGAAGCCTAGCGGAGGCTAACTACTGTGGGAGAGTTTCTTTGTACAAAGCCCAAGAAGGCTGACCCATCTTTGAGGATAAGTTATCTTGTATGAAGCCAGCGGAGGCTAAACTCAACTGGTGATGGTTGTCTTGTATGAGGAGGCTAACTCATCTTGATGATGAATTGTCTTGTAAGCGGAGGCTATCTTGTGGGAACCTATTGATTAGTCTAATTGTTATGTTATTATTAGGCGGTTGTATAAGCGTGTGTGTGTGATATGTATTCACAGGAGTTTATGAAGGAAATATAAACAATGCATGATGTTTATTCTGATTTATGAAATATAAACAAGTGTTTGAACGAGCGTTTAAAAGCAGTAACAATTGATTATTCACAAGTTTGAGCGTGTACAAGGAAATGAATATGTACGAGCGAGTTTTTATGTACGAGACAAAGATGGATGTACATAGGAGGTTGGGACTTACACGTAAGGGAGGCCCATTGATTTGAAAGTTTTCACGGGGAATAATGCTCCTTTCAATACCAATGGTATTTAGTGTAAAATGTACGGATGAAGCGAGAAATGATTGATCAAAGTTTATACGTAAAAGGTATTTTCAAAGAAAAGAATGTCTATTATGTACAGATAAAGGTTTTAAAATATGTGTTATATGAGATAAAAAATTTGTATGTGTTTGAAAGTTTTTGATATGTACAAAAGAAATATTATGTACATAAAAGAATGTTATGGGACTTACACGTGATGGAGGCCCATTGGTTTAAAAGAAATTTACTCGAGAAACCTTCTTTAGAACCAATGGATTCGGTATGAACAAGCGAATGAAAACAAATGAAAGAAATTTGTTTATGTTTGAATATTAACAATGATAATTTGAGTATGTACAAGTAAAACTAAATATGTACATAAAGTTGGGACTTACACCATAAGGGTGGCCCATGATCGATCGAGAAATTCGAGAAAGAGCAATTTGTTTATCGTTTTAAATCGGATTGATCATGGTAAAAGATGCAAGTTTGATGAAATGTTTTGAAAATGATTTGAAAATGTTTTGAAATGTTAAGTTCATTTATGAAAGTTTTGAAAAAAATCGGAAGTCGAAAACTTGAAAAATTCACCTTTTAAGGAGGTTTGAAAAGTGTTCGAACATCGTTTTGGCTCGATTAAAATTTCGGATGAAAATATTTTTGGATTTTTTGACATAATCATAAAATATATATATTAAATGACAAGTGTAAAAATCATCTCAAAATGAGAAGTTTTGATTGGTTAAAAAATTGTTGAAGTTTGATAAAAAACATGAAAATATTGAAGTTTTGTAAAAATTTGGTCTTCTTGGGTTTGAACCCATGACCTTGGTGGGGAGACACGTGGCAGAAGAAGACTTAAGCAAGCAACAACCACTGAGCCAAATGCGTTGGTGTTAGTGGTTAAAAACACGCGTTGATATAAGATTGGTTAATTTGAATTTTAAAATGAAGAACAAAGAACACGGCGTGCGGGTTTGAGTTTTGATTTTGATTTTAAATCCTTGCTCAAATCTTCGTTTCTCAACCAAATTGAGTGAAATAAACATCAAACTTGATCGGTTTTGCACCACGAACATGAATATGCATGTTAATTTCATTTATTTTCAGTTAATCATGTTTGATTTAGGAAACTTGAAGAACCCTAAAGCGATTTTTCAAATTAAATGATGTATTGTTCATGATTGTTTGATTTTATTGAGGGTTAAGATCGTGTTAAGTGCAGAAAGAGAATGGCCAAAGTTTTTGTCAAAAGATTCAAGAATCATGAGAACCAATTCGTGTTCATACCTGGAAAAGTGAGAATCGAATTCATGCAGAGCACTTCGGTTGTTGTTTCTTGATTGATTAAGCTCCAGCGGCATGTAAGGATGCTTTATGGATAGCACACACTGCGAACTTGCTTGAATCGAGCTAAGTCAACCTGCAAAGTTCAAAATGGAAACTGGAAATCGAGGTTAATGGTGTTACAGTTTGTTGTTCTTGTTTTGGATCACCTATGATGTTTATGGAAGGTGTATGATTGATCGAAACTTCAAGGAATCAAACCAAACTCAGTTTCGATTGCTATGGCGGTTTGGAAAGTTTAAAAATGAAAATGATTTCTGATTTTTAGCTTAGTTCAGGTTGATTTTAAGTTTGGAACAAGTTTGTTAATGATTATGGAACATGTTGGACACCAATTATCATGTTTCCATTGGATTTTCAAAAATGCTATGTTTGGCAATTTTGCTCTATGATACTTGATTTTCAAGAAAGAAGAAAAGCATGAATTTGTGTATTGATTTTGGTGTTGATTTCTCTTGAATTGGTGATCCTTTATAGGCAAGAGGTCTGAAATGTTAGGCAAGAAGGACATGCTTTTGGTGATTCAAAGATAACAGAGGCAAGAATGGTTTTGCCAAAAAAGGCTTCCTTTTTCACCATGTGCTATATTTTACATTTGATCCAATCTTCAATTATCACTCTAGGCTGATATTTATCAGTTCATCCATCCACTGGCAAGGTTAGAAAGCTTCTAGATGAAGAAACACAAAATGACCTATAATTTGATGTTTGACTTTGAAAATCAAGTTTCATGGAGCCTTATGTTTCAATTTCAAAAGTATAGCTAGACTCCATGGATTTGAGAGTTCTTGGACATTTTGGAAAGATTTTCCATGATCTACAACTTTCATGTTTTGAGTTTTTCAAATTCAAATTGGAACTAGGTGAAAAAATGGCTTGAAGTTTGGAAAAAATGAAATTTCAACACTTAGAAATTTTTCTAAGTATAAAAATTTTGACTTTTGTTGACTTTTCAAATTCTTTGATTTTTATGATCATGATGGATCATTTGAAGTATTTTGATGATGGAAAAAGTTTTGTTTTGAAAAATTTGACCAAAGTCAAAGTTTGACTTTTAAATGCGAGATGAAATTTCATCGAGATGTTTAAAATGTTGATGAATTCGTGAACCTCGTGATGTTTTGATCAGAAATTAGGTCAAGATGTTATATCTAAGATATAATGACCAATCTCTATCAAAAAGTCAATTCTTGCTCAAAAATCGGAGAATGTATGCTCGACCAAAACCTAATTGGTCGATCCTCGATTGATCTATGAGAAAAATGGATATCTGAGGATTGAAGGCTGATGATTTGATCAAGATAGATCAAATGGAGTGAGAAAATCTCAAACCCTAATTGGTTAGCTCTTGAATCAGATGAAAATCTGATGAAACCCTAATTTTGACACATGAATGCTATACTAGATTAATCTTTGTTTGAGCTATTGGTTGTGCAATGATGCAAATGTAAGGTGGTATATTAGGTCAAAATTTGGGGTATGACAGATGCCCCTATTTAAGTTTCTTTAACCTGAAGATGAAGATGAATATCTTTGTTTTGATAGGTGTAAAGAGACTTAAATATCGAGAAATCTGTAAAATTTGGACCTAAGATACCAAAAGATGCGGATGATGCAAAATGATTAAAAGTTTGCAAGGATGTCAAAGAAATGACATGATGGGGAAAAATTTTATGAGGATGACTTCGATACATTTTGAGAAAGAATCCTGTCTGTTGAAACAAGCAATATATGTTTATTGGGGAAGAATGATTCACAGAGAATGTGAATATCTGTTTCGTTTTGGGAAACAAAAAGATTACCTTCTGTCAGCTTTGTGACAATGTTTAAGGTAAGTGGAAATGATATTACCAATTATCAGCCTTGTGATATAGTATGGTAATGGGTTTTGAAGATGTTACCAATTATCAGCGAAGTGATAACTATAACAAGGTAAATCTTTGAAGTAGGTTGCTGTGTACTCAGCTTTGTGAGTAACAGACAGTGTTCTATCCAGGAATGAACTGGAGAGAAAGAAGTTAATCAAGACATTGTTCCTGATGAGAGATCATCTCAGCTGGGGAATGTGATAGAGAGAAGAAAATGCATTTCTCATTTGGGGACTGCAGGAAAAAGGAAGACATATCCTTTCTGTTTGGGAATACTCCGTTGGGGAAACAAAGAAAAAGTATCTTTTCTGTTTGGAGATATTCTCTTTGAGGATATGATATAAGTAGTAGAGTATATATATAACCAGTGATTTGGAAGCAAACATTTTGAGAGATGCAAAAAATGCAATGAATGATGCTATTATGTATGAATGTCATGAATGTTATATGCATGCTAACAATACTTGACAAAAACACTAAAAGGGATATTTGAGAAAAGGACTGCGTCATAGTTCGAACAAATACTTGGTGAAAATTGCGGCAATGGTGCGGATATTCACTAATGAAGAATTTGAGTTGCATGGTTTACACTTTCAAGAAAAGGTATTTCATTGGCAACTTGGTGGGGATTCTTTTGGATAAGAATACCGTCCTTTGATGATTCGATGAGGAGAAGGCTAACAGTGAGTTGGCGACTCACTGAGGATCGAAACACTCTTGGAGAAGCGGTTGAATTATTTCCGTGTTCATAGTTTCAAAGGAGAACTTTTGTTTCAAAATTTTGAAGTAAAATTCATTTAAAACATTTTAGTTTCAAAAGTGATTTTCACAATAAAGCGTTATTTTGCAAAGCAGAATAAAGTAGAATTGCAAACAAAGGCACAAAGGCTCAAATTTATTGAATAGAATGGTGTCGACCAAAGGCGTGATTCCATGAACTATTACAAAAGTTGGAAATGATAATTTATTGGAAAAGGCTACATTGAAAGCAAATAACGCTACCATCCTAACAACTTTGAATTCCATAGCGTTGCTTTAAAGAGTGATTGAAGATCCGTTGATGGAAAATTCTTCATGTGGACAAAATGAGGCGAGCTATGATTACTTTGTCATTTTGTATCCTTGTTTTTCCTAGATCGCCTTTTGGGTTTTGATCTATCGAGATAATTCTGTTTATTGTCTCTAATTTTTGCTGGATCGCCTTTTCGGGTTTCAATCACGGGCGCTCATTTTTGCCTAAGCCGCTTTTTGGGTTTTCGACTTACCGAGCTGTTCTTTTGTTTTTTAGACAAAGTATTTTTGACTGCGTCGACATTCACGAGGATACGGGGTTCATCGCCGTCCATGGTTGTGAGGTCATAGCACCGCCAGAGAAACTTCTTTGACGATGGGCCTTCGTATGGGAGTCCATTTGCCCTAGAATCTGTTTGAAAAGACAGAATCTTTTTAAGCGAGTCGCCTTCTCGAATTCCGAGGTCGGACCTTTTTGTCGAGCTTTCTTCATTCTTCTTTGATAAAGTTGTCCGTGACACAGGCGGTCAGGCGCTTTCTTCAATTAAGTTCGGTTGGTCGTGTCTGTTTTGACACCATTCAGCCTCGGATAACTTAGTTCTCATTGGCCAGGATCTCAACTTCTACAGAACCTTTGCTTCCATGCCGTATACTAGAGAAAAAGGTTGCCCCTGTTGAAGTGCGTCTTGAAATCGATACCCATGCAAATGGCGCATTTCATGCCGGTCTTTGTAAGTGATGACCATTTACGGACAATCTTTTGATGTTTTTGTTGGTTGCTTCAACAGCGCCGTTCATCTTTGGCGGTAAGAGGCGAGTTATGATGCTCAATCTTGAATTCCTCACGCAGTTCTTTCATCATTTTGTTATTCAAGTTAGATCCATTGTCGATAATGATCTTACTTGGAATTCCATATCGGCAAATGAGGTTGTTCTTGATGAACCTCACAACCACTTGTCTTGTGGCGTTGGCGTAGATCTGCCCGACCCATTTGGTGAAGTAATCAATAGCCACCGAATGAAGCGATGTCCGTTGGGCGCTTTTGGTTCAATCATTCCAATCATGTCAATGCCCCACATGGAGAAACCGGAGGAGAAGACGGAGGTAGAGTCGGAGCACATGGATCTTATCTGCGTAGATCGGCACTTGTGACATCTTTTAACGTGTTTGCGACAATCGATTCCCGTTATCCAATAGTATCCGCTCTTAAGATCTTTCTGGACATTGCATGCCCATTTGAATGGGTTCCAAGGACCCTTCATGCACTTCATGGATGATCGTGTAGCCTTCTGCATCGACGCATCGGGCGAGAACCATGTCGAAGTTTCTTTTGTATAGAACATCTTCATTGAGGAAGAAATTCACGGAAAGCCTCCTAGAGTTTTCTTATCCTTATCTGATGCCCAGTGGGTACTCTCGTGTTTGAAGGAAGCGTTTGATGTCGTGGAACCACGGCTTATCGTCGAAGGCTTACATTGCAAACACATATGCGGTCTTTCAAGGCGTCGATCACGAATTCTAGGCATATCATTCCAATCATTGACTTTGAATAGGGAAGATAGAGTAGCAGGGCGTCGCCATCCGATTTTGATCTCGAGGATATGATCGGTTCAACTTTGAAGAAAGTCAACAACCGTCTCGCATAATCTCTGTAAGGAATTAGACCAAATGATGGGTTTCATACTTGTCTTTGATTTGATTGATCACAAGGTGAGTCTCCATATATATCAAGGATCTTGATCCTCAGTCGATAGCTTCTTCAATACCCGATGCATGCTTCATACGCTATGTTGTTGGTGCAATCAAATAGCAATCTGGCGGAAAAGCAGGATATGAGAACCCTCGGGAGTAATGATGGCTGCCCAATTCCATTGCCAAAAACATTTACTGCTCCATGAAGACTAGGCCCCATCGGATTACGGATCGGTCCTTCTCACAATTGATTCGTCACAATCTTTCATCTTCAAGTACATAACATCCTCGTCGGGAAGTCATATTTGAGAGATTGGGATTCATTGGTGGTGATAAGCAAGTGATCGGCGAGAATGCTTCCTTTAACCGCTTCGGTAGCGGTATTGGATGTCATATTCGAGATAGTAGCATTTGCCATCGGCGATTCTCCCGGTTAAGGCGGGGCTTCTCAAATCGTGTGATATGATCCATTTTGGATATTAACCAAGTCGTGTGATTGATCATGTATTGGCGAAGGCGTTTTGAAGCCCATACAAAAGCAAACATGTTTTTCGAGCATGGAGTACGAGTTTCAGTCTGTGAATTTCTTACTCGGGTAGTAGATGGCATGCTCCTTCTTACGGTTTCGTCTTGTTGTCCAATCGCAGCCATGGATTCTTCTATACGGTAAGGTATATGATCAATGGTCTTCCTTCCTTTGGAGGGATCGGTATTGGTGGTTGGCCGGTATTCTTTGATCTTGTCGAATGCTCTTTGGCAATCTTGTCACACTACCTTTTGATCTTTAATTTGAATATCGACCTGGTGGCGATCATCGAGAGATAATCTGGAGATGTAATTCAACCGTCGAGAAATCCTCTTACTTGCTTTTCCGTATGTGGTGTAGGCATTTTGAATAGCCTTGACTTTGTCGGGGTCGACTTCATTCCTCTTTGATGATGATGAAACCTAGGAGTTTTCACGATCTTACCCAAAGGTACATTTGTTAGGATTGAGGTAGATGAAACTTCCTAGTCGTTGAAACAACTTTAAGAGATAGTCTATATGTTCCTCTTGATTATCAGGACTTTGCTATCATGTCGTCCCGTGACCTCGATCTCTTTGTGCATCATATCATGAAAGAGAGTAGTCATTGCCCTCACAGTAAGATTGCTTTGCATTCTTTAATCCAATGGCATTACCTTAGCAAAAAGTGCCCCATGGCGTGATGAAGATGTCTTCTCCATGTCTTGGGGAGCCATTCGATCGATTATAACCGGAGAAACCATCCATGAAGGAAAAGGCGTTGAATTTGGCGATACTATCCACTAGCATGTCGATATGCGGAAGGGAAATCGTCTTTGGACTAGCTTTGTTCGGATCTCGGTAGTCAACACACATTCGACCTTTCCATCTTTCTTGGATACGGTACTATGTTGGCTAGCCATTGAGGATACTCGGTGACAAGGAAACCCGATCAATTTTGAACTTCCTTTTAATTTTCTCGACCATTCGGGATGAACTCTCCTCGATTTTGTAAGCTGGCGGACATTACGGTTTTAACGACAAGTGATGCTCTATCTTTGGTATCCAAACCCGGCATGTCTGGTAGGACCAAGCAAACACATCAACGTATTCTTTGAGAAGACTTATCGGTTTGCCTTTGACACTTCTTTGTTGAGTGAAGCTCGATATTTACTTCTTTTGCGTCTTCCTCGGAACAAGTTGATTGCTTCTAGAGGTTCTTTGTGAGGGTGAATGATCCTTTCCTCGTGCTTTAGTTTAGCGGTCTAGAAATTTCATCAAGGATCTCTTCTTCACTTCTTCTTGACTTGAGAGTTTCAAAGTTGAGAGAGGCGTAAGAGATTCTTGCAATGGGTTTGTCCATTTGTTTAATGCATTTTTGATTTATGTTCGATTAAAAGTTTTTATCATCATTTTTTTTTGAAATTAATGTGAAAGTGTTGCAGATTAATTTTTCATTATGATTTTTTTTTTTTTTTGAAGATTTTTTTTTTTTGTGTTTTAGGATTATCATTTCCAGAAAAGGGTAAAAATGAAAATAAACAGAGAGTGGAAACAAAACCGCATTTTATTTATGTTTCACAATATGAATAGGGCCTAAAATACAAACTCATTTGTCTTGGGCAAGACAAAAGAAATTATTTAAAAGCTAAACCCTATAAAACATCTCTTGGCTTTGGGCGGCGAGAGTTCAAAACAAAAGCAAAGATAAACTACTTAGAGCTATGAACATTAGTCCTAACTTCAACAGGTTTCCAATAGTGACGAACTCCTTGGAAGTCGAGGTACTCGGGTAATTTTCCGCTTGGTTTAACCCTTGAGTAAACTTTGATTCTTTGGTGAGAGGCTTTGAGGACTACTGAACGATGGCCTTTGCCTTTGGTCTTTCTAAAGCGATCTTCTTGATTAACGGATCGGGAAGTATGAGAGATAGCCTTTGTACTTCTGTTGATCTTTGTGTTGAATCTTGGGATGTTCCTTCAGTCTTGAATTGAAGAGTTGTCGTGACACTTTCCGCGTATCTGAATCATACTCTTGATCTTGATCATGTTAATGTAGTGGTAACGAGGATGCGGCTTGGTGAAATCCACAGGCGTGTTGAAGCGAGATCTTCATTTGGGACCTCGATCATTGATTAGTTTGAGAAGGCGAGTATTCCTCTTGATTGACTAGGGTAGTCAATCATCACCCATCCACGTGGGTTGGATATCTTCAATCCGGATTTTCGAGCTTTACGGCGAGTATTTCACCATGTAGTCGTATTTGCCACTTGGTTCTCCCAAGGTATCCCAAATTCCCGGTGAGATTGGTGGATTTTCATGTTCTTTGCGAGGACATGTCTTTGAATTGATCGATCGGTGCATATGATTCCTCTTGAGACACATATTCGGGGCTATTCAAATAAGTGCTCCATTCTTGATTGGATGGATCATCTTCATCCTCTTCAATGGTTACAACATTAACCTCTTGAGCAGGGTTTAGAAACCTCCGGTGAAATACTTCCTTCAGGGAAGTGCTTCATCTTCTCTTGTTTTGTAGAATCGGGTGTGAACCGAGTCCGGTTTCATTTCATTCTTGGCGGGTTTGATAACTTGTCCCCATCCTCGGTATTGCCATCTTTCACCATTTGTGTGCTTCTTTATACAAAGAGATAGATGATACATTTTTAGTAGATTCATCTTCTAGCGATTTTGGGAGATGTGCCCGCCCAGTATCATTAGCGGTGATGAAGGAGGACTGATGACTTTAGTAGAAGCTTGTTCTGTGATGGTCTGAACTTTCCATTTTGCAATGAATTTCAGCTTTTTGATGGGTAAATTCTTGCCCTGCATCGTGGATCAAAGGTCTTCCTAGCAAGCAACTATCGCAATTTGGTACATCCATGACTTGGAAAGTAATTTTGAAGTGTGAGGGCCAATTGTCATTGGAGATCAACTTCCCCAATAACTGACTTTCGATCCATCGAAAGCTCTTACTATGATGTCGTTGAACTTCATTGGCGTTCCTTTGTAAGCTAA
>CM038796.1:145766171-145988622 GCA_021764765.1 Vicia sativa
ATCATTCCAATCATTGACTTTTGAATAAAGGAAGATGGAGTAGCCAAGGCGCCCGCCATCCGATTTTGATCTCGAGGGATATGATGTACCAACTTTGTCGAAGAAAGTCAACAAACTGCCTCTATAATCTCAGAAGGAATTAGACCAAATGATGGGTTTCATACTTGTCTTTGATTTGATTGATCACGTGGTCGAGTCTCCATATATATCAAGGATCTTGATCCTCAAGTCGATGGCTTCTTCAATACCCATGATGCATGCTTCATATTCTCGCTATGTCACAGGCAATCAAATAGCAATCAGGGAAAACGGATATGAGAACCCTCGGAGTAATGATGATCGCTTCCACCATTGCTAAAACATTTACAGCCCATCAAGACTAGGCCCCATCCGATTCGATCCGTCCTTCTCCTCGGGTTCGTCACAATCTTTCATCTTCAAGTACATAACATCCTCGTCCGGGAAGTCATTTGAGAGATCGATTCATCGAAGGCCGATAAGCCAAGTGATCCAGAATGCTTCCTTTAACCGCTTTCTCGAGCGCGTATTGATGTCATATTCGGATAGAGCATTTGCCATCGAGATTCTCCTGCTAAGGTGTTTCAAATACGCACTTGATATGATCCATTTTGGATATTAACCAAGTCGTGTGATTGATCATGTATTGGCGAAGACGCTTTGAAGCCCATACCAAAGCGCAACATGTTTTCTCGAGCATGGAGTAACGAGTTCACAAATCCGTGAATTTCTTACTCGTGTAGTAGATGGCATGCTCCTTCCACGGTTTCGCTTGTTGTCCAAACACGACCCATGGATTCTTCTATTACGGTAAGGTATATGATCAATGGTCTTCCTTCCACCGAGGGATCAAGATTGGTGGTTCATTGTATTCTTTGATACCGAATGCTCTTGGCAATCTTCCGTCCACACTACCTTTGATCTTTGCGCAAGTTTGAATATCGCCCAGTGTAGCGCTTATCTCGAGATAAACTGGAGATGTAATTCAACCGTCTCGAGAAACTTACTTGCTTTTCCGTACGTGGTGTAGGTATTTTCTCAATAGCCTTGACTTTGTCGTGGCTTCCTTCAATTCCTCTTCGATCGATGATGAAACCTAGGAGTTTTCCCGATCTTACCCCAAAGGTACATTTGTTAGATTCAAAGTGAGTCGAACTTCCTTAGTCGCTTGAAACAACTTTAAGAGATAGTCTATATGTTCCTCTTCAAAGGTCGACTTTCTATCATGTCGCCCACGACCTCGATCTCTTTTCATCATATCATGGAAAGAGTAGTCATTGCCTCCTGTAAGTCATACCGCATTCTTTAATCCGAATGGCATTACCTTGTAGCAAAAAGTGCCCCATGGCGTGATGAAAGATGTCTTCCATGTCTTGGAGCCATTCGATCCGATTATAACCGCAGAAACCATCCATGAAGGAAAAGACGTTGAATTTGGCGATTATCCACTAGCATGTCAATACGCTAAGTGGAAATCGCTCGACTAGCTTTGTTCATCTCTAGTCAACACACATTCGACCTTTCCATCTTTCGGATATGTGTACTATGTTGGCTAGCCATCGAGGATACCTGTAAGGACAAGGAAACCAGCCGAGCTATTTTTGAACTTCCTTTTAATTTTCTCACCATTTCAGATGAACTTCCTCGCTTTTGCTTAATCATGGACATTCGTTTTAACCAAGTGATGCTCTACTATGCCGGTATCCAAACCCTACGATGTCTGTAGGGCCACACATCAACGATTCTTTGAGAAGACTTATCGCTTGCTGACACCGCCGCTGGAGTAAGCTCGATATTTACTAAGGCCTCCTCGTAACCCAAGTTGATTGCTTCTGAGGTTCTTGTGAGGCCGAATGATCCTTTCCTCGCAGCTAGCCTAGAAATTTCATCCGGATCTCTTCTTCAACTTCTTCAAAGACTTCGTAGGATTTCAAAGTCGAGAGAGAGCGAGAGTTACCGCTTTCAATGGGTTTGTCCATTTGTTTAACTGATTTTGATTTATGTTCGATTAAAAAGTTTTTATCATCATTTTTTTTGAAAGTTAATGTGAAAGTGTTGCGTATTAATTTTTCATTATGATTTTTTTTTTTTTTTTTGAAGATTTTTTACCGTGTTTTTAGGATTATCATTTCCAAAAGGGTAAAATGAAAATAAACACGTAGAGTGGAAACAAAACAACGATTTTATTTATGTTTCACAATATGAACAGGGCCCTAAATATAAACTCATTTGTCTTGGGCAAGACAAAGAGAAATTATTTAAAAGCTAAACCCTATAAACATCTCTTCGCTTGGGCTAAGCGAGAGTTCAAAACAAAAAGCAAAGATAAACTACTTAGAGCTATGAACATTAGTCCTAACTTCAACAGGTTTCAGTGACGAACTCCTTGAAGTCGAGGTACCTGTAATTTTCCGCCGTTTAACCTCGAGTAAACTTTTGATCGGGTCAAGAGGTGCTTGAAGACTCGAACGATGGCCTTTGCCTTTGGTGTCGCAAGCTATCTTCGATTAACAGATCGGAAGTATGAGAGATAGCCTTGTACTTCCTGCTGATCTTTGTGTTGAATACCGGGATGTTCCTTCCGCCTTCGGAGTGAAGAGATTCGTCGACACTTTCCGCATCGTATCCCGAATCATACTCTTGATCTCAAAGGATCATGTTGATGTAGTGGTAACTGTGATCCGCTTGTGAAATCCACGTACGTGTTGAAACAGATCTTCATTTGGGACCTCGATCCGTTGATTAGTTTGAGAAGACGAGTATTCCTCTTCTCGATTGACTAGGTAGTCAAAGTCATCACCCCATCCCGTGGTCGATATCTTCAACCGGATTTTCGAGCTCGCGCAGTATTTCACCATGTAGTCGATTTGCCACTTGGTTCTCCCAAGGTATCCCAAATTTCATAGGACCTGGTGGATTTTCATGTTGTCATAGGACATGTCTTTGAATTGATCACCGGTATATGATCCTCTCGAGACACATATTCGTGGCTATTCAAATAAGTGCTCCATTCTTCGTATCAGATGGATCTTCATCCTCTTCAATGGTTACAACATTAACCTCTTTGGAATGTGGTTAAGAAACCTCCACCGTGAAATACTTCCTTGATCGTGGGAAGTGCTTCATCTTTCTCTTGTTTTTGTAGAATACGGTGTGAACCCGAGTCCGCTTTCATTTCATTCTTGATGTGTTTGATAACTGTGTCCCCATCCTAGTATTGCCATCTTTCACCATTTGTGCCGCTTCTTTATACGAAGAGATAGATGATCTGCTTTTAGTAGATTCATCTTCTAACGGATTTTTGGGAGACGCGGCTTCAATGTCATTAGTGCGATGAAGGAGAAACCGGATAGATGACTTACAAGTAAAGCTTGTTCACCCGATGGTCACCAACTTTCCATTTACCGTGAATTTTAATTTTGATGGAGAGTAGTTAATGCTCGCATCGTGGATCCAAGGTCTTCCTAGCAAGCAACTATACGCAATGGTACATCCATGACTTGAAAGTAATTTGAAAAGTGAGGCCAATTGTCATTGGGAGATCAATCCCCAATAACCGACTTTCTCGATCCATCGAAAGCTCTTACTATGATGTCGTTGAACTTCATCATGCTCCTTTGTAAGCTAAACGAGCGAGCTGCTTTTGGCATTACATTTAAAGATGAACCTCGATCCACCAATACATTGATGTGGAATCAATCGGCAAATCATCGAGATGCAAGCAAGTTATGATTTTTCCTCTTCCGAAGTTCTTCGTCACTAAAACTCGACATCAGTAGTCGTTGGAGACGATCCCTCCAAATTGGTCTAGTCACATCGTGATCCACAGCCTCGGTCTAGTACTCTCATCAAAGCTTCTCGTGAGCTTCGAGTTAAGGAGTAAAGACAAGATTGAAATTTTTGAAGGAGTTCCGCATCAATTGGTCTACGACTCGATATTCGCCTTCTTGATTAGTTTCGTGATCTCGCCAAAGTTCGAGTTGATGTTGGTTCCATCAAGAACCAATGTTTGTACCGGTTAACAATGGGAATCGCTGGCAGATTCTCTGAGGATATGTTAACTTGGTTTTGTTTAACAATGGAGTCAAGGCGATTTTGGTGGCAATGGAGCTTGTACTGCCCACTTCGCATCGTCCGATTTTGTATATTGACATTAGTGAAGTAGGCATGGGTTTCTTCCCATCCTCTATCAAGGTTGCATTGTACCGGTAAGGAATTGCTCTAGTAGAACCGCATTTTAACAGACCGTGGGCAAATCACCAAAGGAGATGTTGGAATGTTGGAACCATCGTACGCGATCTCCACATGCTCGCATGTTGAAACAAGGATCACAACGTTTACTTCGGATTTTCCGAGTTGATATCCGAGACTAAAAGCTCATGCGGAAAATGCCCTATTGTATTTACGCCATGGTCATCTCGTTTCAGAGATTTGTAAATCACCAATGTCTAACAAATGTTGATATCTCGCCTATGGTGGGACATCCATGGATATTCTTGGAATGATATAGCAAGTCGCATAATTATGCTTAGTGAAGGTGCTCATGGTACTGTATGTCATGAAGATGCACTAAGTTTCCTTTGACTAAGTTTACATCTCGTGACAAGGTACTGCTCGTATTCTTAGCATTAGATTCACCAGTGTCCACTATGGTCGGGAAGTGGATTGGCTTGCACATTCGGACTTGTGTTTCAAGGAAAGAAGATTAGCCTTTACTAATCTCTCATTCTCCGCCTTCAATGCTATGCAATGCTCAAGGTCATGGCCCGGTGCCCTTGGTGAAAAGGGCAAGATACGCCTTTGTACCACCATGGTAGTTTTTCGTGGACCGAGGTGGTAACCTTGTCTCAGATTAGATTCCTTTCTATCGCATAGGTAAAGTTCCGCTGTACCGCATGGAATGGTCGAACGAGTGACCCGAGGCGCACGGTTTTGGTTGTGAAACCGCTGAGTCCTGACGAGGCCGTTGAGTTTGTTGATTTTGTTGAAATCATGAGCAATTCCTCGAGTCAGGTTGACAAGAGCGCTATGGCAGCTACTCGTCGTTGTTGAATGACATTTTGCGTGGTTTCTGGATACCATTCCTACGCCATGTTTTTTTTCCTGGGAAACCGGTTCCAACTTTCTTGGTATTACTAGAAGATCCTACTTCCTTGGTTAGACGTCCCGTCCGAACCCTTCTTCTAGTCGCATTCCCATGCTTACCATTTCATGAAGTCTCCGGAGCGCTAGCGATCATTCGTCATAGTAGAATGAGTTTAGAGTATTCAAGAATACCTTAGTCATCTCTTTCTTCCAAGGGCGGGTTGACTTGGGCGCATTTCCTCCATCACAAGATATTCCTTGAATGTCTCTCTCTTCCTTGAGACATGGAGCGAGTTGATCCCTATCGAGCCATATCCAAGTTGAATTTGTATTGCTGGACGAAGGCTTTACCTAAGTCGTTGAATGATTGGATATTCGCGGTCGCTAAACCCATGTACCACTTCAAGGCGGCACCGGTGAGACTATCCCGAAGTAATGAATTAACAAATTGATGATCCTCATTGTAACGTAGACATTTTCCTAGCATACATTGTAAGATGACTCGAGGACAAGAATTTCTTTGTATTTTTCAAAATCCGGATTTTGAATTTCGCAGTATTTTTACACGAGGGACTAACAGAGATCCTGGCGCTTTTCCCAAACAATTCTTTTCCCTGAATCGCTTTTATCTCAAGTCGCATTTTGAGGAGTTGTCCCCGGAGATTCTCCATTGAACCACGAGCATTCGTATTTCCGGAGTGTGATGAACTTCTTCGTCTGTGGTAGGTGCACTACTAGTGAGTTCAACATGATCGGTTGAGAAACCGACATTGTTATTGTGGAAAAGTTATTCCACGCTGTGGAGTGAATGTAGCTTTTGCCGCAAAGTAGGTATTTCAAGCGAGGTTGTTTCGAGAAGTCTGGCTTAACCCAATGCCGGGTTAAAAGGCATTCCCCATGGATAGCCCTCCGCATGCCGAAGGTGAACCATCGATCGCGATGTACCAAACCGGAGTAGTAGTATCCTCTCGTTGCTATTTGGTTTTGACCGCCGATGTCGCTTGTTGACTTTGCGTCAGGTGCGTTTAGTTGACCAAAGATGTGAGTCTCTCCACTTCTTCTTGTAGCGTAGTTACCGTATTCACGGAGTTCAACGCTTTCTTGCTCAAAATTCTCCATTACTTTTCTTCTTTTTGATCGGTATCGCACGCTCGAAATTGGTCAGACGCATGAGAAACTCTAAGACGCGATGCCTTGACAATTTTTCTATCGAAAAGTGACAGCTCAAAATCGTGGAATGATTAGACTCTAGATGGTAGACTTAAATGCAAAGTATGATGCATGAATATGATTGTAAAAAGAAAATTTCCAAAGAATTTATGCTAAACGATATTTCTCGCAAATATTTGGATGGAAAACACAAATTTTATTGATTAATGAAGGAAGATTACAATTGTTTTTTGTTGGAGCATTGCTCACAAATGATACAATAAATGATAAAATTACAAACTAAATTAAACTAATTAAACATCTTCGCTTGGATGACGATCCAAAGGCTTCGATGCGCTTCATTTTCGTGATTTCCTTCCCATAGTGAGCTTTTAGTTTGGCTTTCTCGCTTTTAGCTTGCTAATGACTCTCTTCCACTGCTGGAGCGGGCTCATTGTTGTCATTTCTTCGAGCTTTTCTTTCCTTGACGTATCGGATGGTATTATCCTTCGCGAATCTTCTCATCTTTCCCGAGCCATTCATCCCGGAAGTAGAGCGCCTTTTCATGATCTTTGACTTGTTTTTGAGCTTCTCATTCTCAAGGTTAGTCTTAAGGAATTTGCTTTCCAAAGCTCCTTCTCAAACCTTATCTTGGTCAAGGCTTCTTGGTATTCTCCCACACTTCAACGGAAAATTTGTTGATTTCAAGCGATCGAGAACATGGGATCCTCATAAGCGTAAGGCATTCAAATTCCTTCGCTCTCTTTCTTTATCCAAGAAGTGTAGGTTTCATGGCTACACAATTTTTGCCTTACCTTTTCCTTTCTTTCGATGTGATGCCAAGCTTTGATCATCCTAGCCTTCAATCCTTGGGAATCCTCTCCTTCATGATAAGTAGCTTTCCCAGAAACCGGAGGTTTACCGTATTTGCATATCCGAAATGACATTTCGCTAGGAATGGGTTGTAGTTGATTCCTCCTTTCGCACTCAATGAGAGGTACGCTGGCAAATCTCCATGCCTCTCAATGATTTCCATCTCATTGTTTGCCAAGGTATACCAATGGATATCGCCATTTGTAAGAGACATGAGTCTTCGACCAATGCCACTGCCTTTGTTTTCATGGATAGAGATTTAGGCAGTGTGAGACAATCCATTTGAAAACAGAGGTACACAACACACGATAGTTCCGCCTCCTTGACGATTCCTATGATGAATAGAGACGCACGTATCACCAAGGTAGTGGGAACGGATTTCCAATCGAAGATCCTTATGGCGCTGATATCAACGAAATTTGGGACGCTAAACAACACCAATCCATAGAGGAGTAAAGCTAAAATAGCTTCAGGCTACCATACTACCGGCTTCAGAATTTGAGAGCCTCCATTAGGAACTTTGAAGTTAGTCCTAAGAGTTTTCCTGTAGTTAGGTTTTTGTCTATCTCGCATTTCTTTAAATGAGTCATTGTTGCAATGACTTGTGACTTAGGAATGGCTTCCAAACCATTGAAAGGCACTTTGTCCGACATCGAGATTCCTAGGATACGCATACTCTTCCAAAGTAGGCATCAACCGATAATCAAGGAAAGTGAAGCAATATAGATCGATCGTAGAACCGAACGGTTTTGAGAAGTCCTTCATCAACGTTAGCGCTCAAAAGAGTTAAAGAGTTCCATAGTTTTCTGAACCGAGGATCTTCTACCAAGGATGCTAACTCTTTCAACTTTCCTACATCGTGAATTCAAAACTGTATCTTTGGTGAATCTTCCTCCACGTCCATCACTCTAACCTAAAATATTTTACAAAGAAAACATCTCTAAATTCTTTGAAATGGAAAGAGAAATGAAGAAGTTTTTTTTTTTTTGAATGAATGAATGCATGAATGCAGCAAACATGGTTAGTAGTTATACACACGGCAAGCGCTCAAGTCACGAGCATGAAGCCAACGATAAGAATCAACGGGTTAAGTTCTAAGGGCTTATTCATCCGTGAATCGGTTCTACGATAATACAGCTCAACACTCCCTTCAAAACATTATTGGATTTGTTGAATACTGATGGTCCAATAATATTTTCAAGAGAAACTCGCTCGATCGTAGTATCGCATGACAATTACTCTAGGCTTACACCATAATCTCTCGCACTACATCCTAATGGCCAGATGGTTTATGTGTTCTACATCCACTCACCTTCTTAAGTTCCCTTGAAAATACAAATACCTCGCAATTACTTGCTTAAACACAATACCTCAAGACAACCTCCATCGCTGGAAATATTAACTTCGAAAGCATTGAATCGCCACGATAATACCTCCACCTAGATATCTAAAATGTTTTAAACCGGTTAGATTTCTTTCCATCAAGTGAAATCGCGAACACACAATAAAGAAAATGTGATATATGCAAAATATGAAAAGCTTATCCTTTCTTTCTTTTGAAAAAGCTGGTGCTCTTGCGTAGTAACGCTGCTTTTCTTTTTTGAAAATCAAAGTTTCAACGTTATCCCCAAACAGAGTCGCCATTTTTCCCGCTCTCAAAAAGGTGACGCTACCGAGGATGCGAACGTGAGTTCGGATCTTCCGCACGCAACGATTTAAATCTTTTGATTTGTTTATAAAGATGCATGAGCATCAAGCTTTATTATTTTCAACACAAGAAAGATGATTTAATGATTATGAAAAGGGGAAAGCTTAAATACCTCAATTGATATTGGTATGCGTAACGACTAGCGCAAACTAGACATAACGCATCGGGGAGATTCTGTAAGGGATTGTATATAAAGGGAATAGATGGAGCACCCTAAATATATGTAGTTATCTACAGCTTTATATATGAATATGTTTGATATGTGTGTGTTTTAATTGCTATTTCTATGATTGGGAAAGTTTCTCCTTGGATTTTAAGAAATGATTATGTGGGATTCTAGGTTTTGTTATTATTGTGCTCGCAAAGATCTGTGGATCTTCTCTGCATACATATCCCTAGTGGGAATCGCAGCATGTAGCTCGGATCTCTGTGGTTCTATGGTTTGTTTGGTCCGAGGAGATAGAAATTTGCTCGGCAAGGATGAGACCAGCCCACGATTCTCAAAAGGATGTTGAGAAAGTCGAGCAATCGTAGTTCCCACTTATGCTAGTGGAAAGCAACGGATGTTAGTAAGAGATGCATAAATGTCATCTTAATGAAAATGTATCTAATCTATTTCATCACATACATTTTTGAAAAGTTTGATTGATTAAAATCTTTCATCGTAAGTATTAGGTGTTTTGCTTGAGTACAAGCCGCTACCACTTACATGTTTAAGAAAGATGTTTGAAAAGATGATTGAATCTTTTAACTGTAAGTATTGGGTGTTTTGCTTGAGTGTACAAGCTGCTACCACTCATCAATTAAGATGTTTTTGTTTGAAAACAGTTTGAAAAGTTTGAAAAGTTTTGACCAGATGTGATGTAATGGATGAGATACTTCTTCCATAGAGATGATAGATGTCTAAATCTCAAGGAGAAATTGATTGATTAAAGGGATGCTTTTAAGAAGCCCGTGGGTCCTTGTATTGTTAGCCCAAGAGGAGGCATTCCGAGGGTCATCGAGGGTCCTTGTATGAAGCTCAAGAGGAAGCTATAGGTATGGTCGGCTTGGCTTGAAAGGGATTTCACCGAGAAATCATCCTTTTCTAATAAGAGCAATTTCACCGGAAATTTTACTCATCGGGAATTTGAAAGTGATTTCACCGGAAACCATCCTTTCGTGGTTCTATCTTAGCTGGTGATTCTTTGTATTGAAGCCCAATAGGAGGTCATAAGAGATTGCCCTTTCATTGTATGATGCCCAAGAGAAGGCTAAACTCAATGAGGAGTTTTTGAACGAAGCCCAAGAGGAGGCCTCAACAGGGAGTGTTGTCTTATACGAAGCCTGCGGAGGCTAACTCAGGAGAGTTTCTTTGTACAAAGCCCAAGAGAATACCCACGGGGATAAGTTATCTTGTATGAAGCCCAAGCGGAGGCTAAACTCAACTCGTGATGAGTTGTCTTGTATGAAGCCCAAGAGCTGCCATGCCGATGATGAATTGTCTTGTACAGCCCAAGCGAGGCTATACTGGAACCTATTGATTAGTCTAATGTTATGTTATTTATTAGACTATTGTATAAACAAAAGTGTGTGTGTGATATGTATTCAGGAGTTTATGAAGGAAATATACAATGCATGATGTTTATTTACAGCAGCTTTATGAAATATAAACAAGTGTTTGAAAAACGCTTAAAACGAGCGTAACTTGATTATTCACAGTTTGAACTGGTACAAGGAAATGAATATGTACACGAACGAGTTTTTATGTACAAAGATGGATGTACATAGGAGGGTCTGGACTTACACCGAAGGGAGGCCCATTGATTTGAAAGCGCTCACAGGAATAATGCTCCTTTCAATACCAATGGTAAGGTAAAATGTATGATGAAATAATGATTGATCAAAGTTTATCTCAGAAAAGTTTTCAAGAAAGAGTATCTCAGACATGTATGGATAAAAGGTTTTGAAAAAGAAGTATCTGTATATGTGCAGTATAAAATTTGTATGTGTTTGAAAGTTTTTGATATGTAAAGAAATATTATGTACATAAAAGAATGTTATGGGACTTACACCGTGATGGAGGCCCATTGGTTTGAAAGAAATTTGCTCGTGAGAAACCTTCTTTAGAACCAATGGATTCACAGATAGACAAACGAATGAAAACAAATGAAAGAAATTTGTTTATGTTTGAATATTAACAATGATAATTTGAGTATGTACAAGTAAAACTAAGTATGTACATAAAGGATTGGGACTTACACCATAAGGGTGGCCCATGATCGATCGAGAAATTCGAAAGAACGAATTTGTTTTATCGCTTTAAATCGGATCGATCATGGTAAAAGATGCAAGTTTGATGAAATGTTTTGAAAATGATTTGAAAATGTTTTGAAAAATGTTAAGTTCATTTATGAGAAGTTTTGAAAAATCGAAGTCGAAAACTTGAAAAATTCACCTTTTAAGGAGGTTTGAAAAGTGTTCGAACATCGCTTTACCGATTAAAAATTAATCGATGAAAATATTTTTGGATTTTTTGACATAATCATAAAATATATATATTAAATGACAAGTGTAAAAATCATCTCAAATGAGAAGTTTTGATTGGTTAAAAATTGTTGAAGTTTGATAAAAAACATGAAAATATTGAAGTTTTGTAAAAATGGTCTCATTGGTTTGAACCCATGACCTGAAAGGGCACGCGGGCGTAAAGAACTGGCAAGCGTTAAACCAACCGAGCCAAACGCGCTGGGTGTTAGTGGATTAAAACACGCTGATATAATATTGGTTAATTTGAATTTTTAAAATGAAGAACAACAAGAACACGCCAGACTCGGTTCGAGTTTTGATTTTCGGATTGTTCAACTGCTCAAATCTTCGCTTTCAACCAAATTGAGTGAAATAAACATCAATCTTGATCGTTTTGCACCACCTATATGAATATGTATGTTAATTTCATTTATTTTCGCTAATCATGTTTTGATTTCTCGGAAACTGAAGAACCCTAGAACCGATTTTTCAAATTAAATGATGTATTGTTCATGATTGTTTGATTATTGAGGGTTAAGGATCGTGTTAAGTGCAGAGAATGGCCAAGAGTTTTTGTCAAAAGATTCAAAGAATCATGAGAACCAAACCTGTTCATACCGAAAAGTGAGATCGAATTCGCTCTAGAGCACTTCCGCTGTTGTTTCTTGATCGATTAAGCTCCAACCATGTAGGATGCCTATGGATAGCCTCCGCTGCTCGAACTTGCTTGAATCGAGTCTACACAAGTCAACCCGCAAAGTTCAAAAATGGAAATCGAATCGATGTTAATGGTGTTACAGCTTGTTGTTCTTGTTTTGGATCACTCCTATGATGTTTATGGAAGGTATGATGATCAAAACTTCAAGGAATCAAACCAAATTCATTCGATTGCTATGGCGCTTAAAGTTTAAAAATGCAAATGATTTCTGATTTTTAGCTTAGTATGTGTTGATTTTAAGTTTGAACAAGTTTGTTAATGATTATGGAACATGTTGGACACCAATTTTCATCATGTTTCCATCGATTTTCAAAATGCTATGTTTGGCAATTTTGCTCTATGATACTTGATTTTCAAGAAAAGAAGAAAAGCATGAATTTGTGTATTGATTTTGGTGTTCTTTCTTGAATTGTGATCCTTTTATAGGCAAGAGGTCCTAAATGTTAGGCAAGAAGGACATGGCATTTGGTGATTCAAAGATAACTTAGAGGGCAAGAATGGTATTTGCCAAAAAGGAAACTTCCTTTTTCACCATGTGCTATATTTTACAATTTGATCCAATCTTCAATTATCACTCATATTTATCAGTTGATCCATCCACTTGGCAAGGTTAGAAAGTTTTAGATGAAGAAACACAAAATGACCTATAATTTTGATGTTTTGACTTTGAAAATCAAGTTTCATGGAGCCTTATGTTTCAATTTCAAAAGTATAGCTAGACTCCATGGATTTGAGAGTTCTTGGACATTTTGGAAAGATTTTTCCATGATCTACAACTTTCATGTTTTGAGTTTTTTCAAATTCCAATTGGAACTAGGTGAAAAATGGCTTGAAGTTTGAAAATGTGAAATTTCAACACTTAGAAATTTTTCTAAGTTAAAATTTTGACTTTTGTTGACTTTTCCAAATTTTTGATTTTTATGATCATGATGGATCATTTGAAGTATTTTGATGATGGAAAAGTTTTGTTTTGAAAATTTGACCAAAAGTCAAAGTTTGACTTTTTCAGGTGATGAAATTTCATCGACGTTTCGAAATCGATCGATGAATTCGTGAACCTCCGTGATGTTTTGAATCCGTAAATTAGGTCAAGATGTTATATCTAAGATATAATGACCAATCTCATCCAAAAAGTCATTACATCGCTCAAAAATCGAGAATGCCTATGCTCGACCAAAACCCTAATTGGTCGATCCTCGATCGATCTATGAGAAAATGGATATCCGAGGATCGAGGTCGATGATTTGATCAAGATAGATCAAATGGAGTGAGAAAATCTCAAACCCTAATTGGTTAGCTCTTGAATCGATGAAAATTGATGAAACCCTAATTTTGACCTCGTGAATGCTATACCCGACACGCTGCTTCAATCATAACAGGCAACAATGCAAATGTAAGGTGGTATATTAGGTCAAAATTGGGTATGACAGATGCCCCTATTTAAGTTTCTTTAACCTGAAAGATGAAGATGAATATCTTCGTTTTGATAGGTGTAAAGAGACTTAAATATCGTAATACGCAAAATTGGACCTAAGATACCAAAAAGACGGATGATGCAAAATGATTAAAAAGTTTTACCCAAAGGATCAAAGAAATGACATGATGGGGAAAAATTTTAGGATGACTCGATCCTGCTTTGAGAAAAGAGAATCCTATCTGGGAAACAAACAATATGTTTCATTGGGAAAGAATGATTCACGAGAATGAATATCTCTGCTTCGCTTTGGGAAACAAAAGATTACCTCTCACGCCTTTGTGACAATGTTTAAGGTAAGGAAATGATATTACCAATTATCACCTCAGGATATAGTATGGTAATGGGTTTTGAAGATGTTACCAATTATCAAGTGATAACTATAACAAGGTAAATTGAAGTAGGTCATGTGTACTCGCCTTTTGAATAGACAAAGGTTCTATCCAGAATGAACCGAAAGAAAGAAGTTAATCAAGACATTGTTCCAACGAGAGATAATCTCACCGGGAATGTGATGAGAGAAGAAAATGCATTTCTCTGCTTGGGGACTTTGCCCGGAAAAGGAAGACATATCCTTTCTGTTTGGGAATACTCCGTGGGGAAACAAAGAAAAGTATCTTTCTGCTTGAGAGATATTCTCATTGGGATATGATATACTGTATTAGTATATATATAACCAAAGATTTGGAAGCAAACATTTTGAGAGATGCAAAAATGCAATGAATGATGCTATTATGTATGAATGTCATGAATGTTATATGCATGCTAACAATACTTGACAAAACACTAAAGGGATATTTGAGAAAAGGATCACACATAGTTCGAATAAATACTTGGTGAAAATTGAGAATGGTGCGTATTCACTAATGAAGAATTTGAGTTGCATGGTTTACACTTTCCGAGAAAGGTATTTCATTGGCAACTTGGTCGGATTCTTTTTGGATAAGAATACCGCCTTTGATGATTTCCGATGAGAAGATCATTGTGAGTAGCATGACTCCATCGGGATCGAAACACTTTGGAGAAACGGTTGAAGTTATTTCCGTGTTCATAGTTTCAAAGGAGAATTTTGCTTTTGTTTCAAAATTTTGAAGTAAAAATTCATTTAAAACATTTTAGTTTCAAAAAGTGATTTTCACAATAAAAGCGTTATTTTGCAAAAATGTAATAAAGTAGGAATTGCAAACAAAAGGCACAAGGCTCAAATTTATTGAATAGAATGGTAATCACCAAAGGCGTGATTCCATGAACTATTTACAAAAGTGGAAATGATAATTTATTAGAAAAGGCTACATTGAAAGCAAATAACCACTACTATCCCTAACAACTTTGAATTCCAACTGTTTGTTGCTTAGAAAGTTGATGAAGATCCTGATGGAAAATTCTTCATGTGGACAAAATACGATCGATCGCGCTACTTTGTCATTTTTGTATCCTTGTTTTTCCTAGATCGCCTTTTCGTGTTTTCGATCTATCGTGATAATTTCGCTTATTGTCTCTAATTTTTGCCTGATCGCCTTTTCGTGTTTTCAATCCACCGAGATTATTTTTGCTTGCCCTTTCGGTTTTCGACTTACCATGTTTCTTTTTTTTAGACAAAGTATTTTTGATCGCAAGATTCACAGATACGGGAGTTCATCACCCATGGTTGTGAGAGTCATAGCACCCGCCAGAGAAACTTTGACGATGTATGGGCCTTCGTAATTAGGAGTCCATTTGCCCCTAGAACTGCTTGAAAAGACGTAATCTTTTAAGCACGAGGTCGCTTTCTGAATTCACGAGGTCGGACCTTTTGTCGAAAGCTTTCTTCATTCTTCTTGATAAAGTTGTCCGTGACACGTGAGCGGTCAGCGCTTTTCTTCAATTAAGTTCACTGGTCGATTCGCTTTGACACCATTCACCTCGTGATAACTTAGTTTCCATGAGAACTCTCATTGACGGATCTCAACTTCTACGGGAGCACCGCCCATGCCGATACTAGAGAAAAGGAGTTGCCCTCGTGAAGTGCGCATCAACACGATACCCATGCAGAGCAAATGGCGATTTCATGCCGCCTTTGTAAGTGATGACCATTTTCTCGACAATCTTTTGATGTTTTTGTTGGTCGCTTCAACGCCTGCTCATCTTTGGCCTAAGGAGACGAGTTATGATGCTCAATCTTGAATTCCTCACACAGCTCTTTCATCATTTTGTTGTTCAAGTTAGATCCATTGTCAAGAATGATCTTACTTGGAATTCCATATCGGAAATGAGGTTGTTCTTGATGAACCTCACAACCACTTGTCTTGTGACGCTGGCGTAAGATGCCGCTCGACCCATTTGGTGAAGTAATCAATAGCCACCGAATGAAGCGATGTCCGCTGGACGCTTTTGGTTCAATCATTCCAATCATGTCAATGCCCCACATGGAGAACGGCCACGAGAGGAGAGAACGTTGAGTAGCTCGAGGCACATGGATCTTATCTGTGAGATCCGCACTTGTGACATCTTTTAACGTGTTTGCAAAGAATCGATTCCATCGTTATCCAATAGTATCCTCGCTTTAAGATCTTTCTCGACATTGCATGCCCATTGAATGGGTTCCAAAGGACCCTTCATGCACTTCATGGATGATCGTGTTCGCTTCGTCTGCCGACGATCCGAAAGCGTAACCATGTCAAGTTTCTTTTGTATAGAACATCTTCATTGAGGAAGAAATTCCAAGCCTCCTTAGAGTTTTCTTATCCTTGTACGATGCCCGAGTGGGTACTCGTTTGAAGGAAACGCGATGTCGTGGAACCACCTTATCGTCAAGACCGCTTCGTTGCAAACACATATGCAGTGTCTTTCAAGGCCCGATGCGAATTCTAGGCATATCATTCCAATCATTGACTTTGAACATGGAAGATAGAGTACAGGCCCCGCCATCCGATTTTGATCTCGAGGGATATGATGCGCCAACTTTGTGAAGAAAGTCAACAATCGCCTCGCATAATCTCTCGTAAGGAATTAGACCAAAATGATGAGTTTCATACTTGTCTTTGATTTGATTGATCACAAGCAAAGTCTCCATATATCAAGGATCTTGATCCTCAAGTCGATGGCTTCTTCAATACCCATGATGCATGCTTCATATTCTCGCTATGTTGTTGGTGCAATCAAATAGCAATCATGGAACGGATATGAGAACCCTGGAGTAATGATGATCGCCCCAATTCCATTGCTAAAACATTTACAGCCCATCAAGACTAGGCCCCATCTCGACTCGATCCGGTCCTTCTCCCGTAGCGGTTCGTCACAATCTTTCATCTTCAAGTACATAACATCCTCGTCTGGGAAGTCAAATTTGAGAGATTGGGATTCATCGAGCGCCGATAAGCCAAGTGATCGGCGAATGCTTCCTTTAACCGCTTTCGAGCGCGTATTGATGTCATATTCGATAGTAGCATTTGCCATCGAGCGATCCTTAAGTATGTGCTTCTCAAATACGCATTGATAGGATCCATTTTGGATATTAACCAAGTCGTGGATTGATCATGTATTGCGAAGACGTTTTGAAGCCCATACCAAAGCGCAACATGTTTTCTCGAGCATGGAGTAACGAGTTTCACACCTGTGAATTTCTTACTCGTAGTAGATGGCATGCTCCACCGGCTTTCGCCTTGTTGTCCAAGCACGCAGCCCATGGATTCTTCTAGTACGGTAAGGTATATGATCAATGGTCTTCCTTCCATCGAGGGATCAAGATTGGTGGTTCCGAGTGTATTCTTTGATACCGTCAATGCTCTTGGCAATCTTCCGTCCACACTACCTTTTGATCTTTGCGAGAAGTTTGAATATCGGCCCACGTGCAATATCATCCGAGAGATAACCGAGATGTAATTCAACCGTCCGAGAAATCCTCTTACTTGCTTTTCCGTACGTGGTGTAGGCATTTCCTCAATAGCCTTGACTTTGTCGTGGTCTTCACCTCTTTGACCGACGATGAAACCTAGGAGTTTTCCCGATCTTACCCCAAAGGTACATTTGTTAGATTCATGAGTCGAACTTCCTTAGTCGTTGAAACAACTTTAAGAGATAGTCTATATGTTCCTCTTCGTCGACTTTGCTATCATGTCGCCCACGACCTCGATCTCTTTGTGCATCATATCATGAAAGAGAGTAGTCATTGCCCTCTCGTAAGTCATACCGCATTCTTTAATCCAAATGGCATTACCTTGTAGCAAAAAGTGCCCCATGGCGTGATGAAAGATGTCTTCCATGTCTTCGAGCCATTCCGATCCGATTATAACCGAGAAACCATCCATGAAGGAAAAGACGTTGAATTTGGCAAGACTATCCACTAGCATGTCATGCGAAGTGGGAAATCGCCTTTGACTAGCTTTGTTCGATCTCTCAGAGTCAACACACATTCCGACCTTTCCATCTTCTTGGATACAGTACTATGTTGGCTAGCCATTGAGGATACTCGTATGACAAGGAAACCAAATACGAAGCATTTTTGAACTTCCTTTAATTTTCTCACCATTTTGTGATGAACTCTCCTCGCTTTTGCTTAATCAAGGACATTCTCGTTTTAACGGCAAGTGATGCTCTACTATGCCGGTATCCAAACCGGCATGTCCCGGTAGGACCAAGCAAACACATCAACGTATTCTTTGAGAAGACTTATCGCTTTGCCTTGACACCGCTGTGAGTGAAGCCCTGATATTTACTTTTCGCTCTCCTAACCCAAGTTGATTGCTTCTAGAGGTTCTTTGTGAGGTCGAATGATCCTTTCCTCGTGCTTTAGCAATCTAGAAATTTCATCCGGATCTCTTCTTCAACTTCTTCTTCAAATACTTCAGGGATTTCAAAGTTGAGAGAGAGCGAGAGTTACCGCTTTCAATGGATTTGTCCATTTGTTTAATCTGCATTTTTGATTTATGTTTGATTAAAAGTTTTTATCATCATTTTTTGAAAGTTAATGTGAAAGTGTTTATTAATTTTTCATTATGATTTTTTTTTTTGAAGATTTTTTTTATGTGGTTTTTAGGATTATCATTTCCGAAAAGGGTAAAATGAAAATAAACACAGAGAGTGGAAACAAAACAACGATTTTATTTATGTTTCACAATATGAACAGGCCCTAAATACAAACTCATTTGTCTCTGGGCAAGACAAAGAGAAATTATTTAAAAGCTAAACCCTATAAAACATCTCTTCGCTTTGGGCTAAGCGAGAGTTCAAAACAAAAGCAAAGATAAACTACTTAGAGCTATGAACATTAGTCCTAACTTCAACAGTTTCCAATAGTGACGAACTCCTCGAAGTCGAGGTACTCGTAATTTTCCGCTTGGTTTAACCTCGAGTAAACTTTGATTGTCATGAGCAGTGCTTTGAAGACTCGACGATGGCCTTTGCCTTTGGTGTCATGCAAAGCGATCTTCGATTAATGATCGGAAGTATGAGAGATAGCCTTGTACTTCCCGTTGATCTTTGTGTTGAATATCGGGATGTTCCTTCCTTCTGGAGTGAAGAGATTCGTCACGACACTTTCCGCATCGTATCCTCGAATCATACTCTTGATCTTCAAAGGATCATGTTGATGTAGTGGTAACCGTGATCCGCTTGGTGAAATCCACGACGTGTTGAAATGTAGATCTTCATTTGGGACCTCGATCCGTTGATTAGTTTGAGAAGACGAGTATTCTCTCTCTCCGATTGACTAGGTAGTCAAAGTCATCACCCCATCCTGTGGGTTGATATCTTCAATCCGGATTTTCGAGCTCAAGCAGAGTATTTCACCATGTAGTCGATTTGCCACTTGGTTCTCCCAAGGTATCCCAAATTTCACAGGACCGTGGATTTTCATGTTGTCACAGTGGACATGTCTTTGAATTGATCACCGGTATATGATTCCTCCGAGACACATATTCGTGGCTATTCAAATAAGTGCTCCATTCTTCGATTCAGATGGATCATCTTCATCCTCTTCAATGGTTACAACATTAACCCTCGGAATGTGGTTTAAGAAACCTCCACTGGAAATACTTCCTGATCGTGGGAAGTGCTTCATCTTTCTTGTTTTGTAGAATACGGTGTGAACCCGAGTCCGGCTTTCATTTCATTCTTGATGTGTTTGATAACTTGTCCCCATCCTCGAGTATTGCCATCTTTCACCATTTGTGCCGCTTTATACGAAGAGATAGATGATCCGCTTTTAGTAGATTCATCTTCTAACGGATTTTTGGGAGATGCGCTTCAATGTCATTGGCGTGATGAAGGAGAAACCGATAGATGACTTACAAGTAAAGCTTGTTCACCACCGATGGTCACCAACTTTCCATTTACCGTGAATTTTAATTGATGGAGAGAAGTTACCGCCTCGCATCGTGGATCCAAGGTCTTCCTAGCAAGCAACTATACGCAGCTGGTACATCCATGACTTGGAAAGTAATTTTGAAAGTGTGAGGGCCAATTGTCATTGGGAGATCAACTTCCCCAATAACTGACTTTCTCGATCCATCGAAAGCTCTTACTATGATGTCGTTGAACTTCATCGTTCCTTTGTAAGCTAAACGAGCGAGCCGCTTTTGGCATTACATTTAAAGATGAACCGTATCCACCAATACATTGATAGGGAATGATCGCAAATCATCGAGATGCAAGGCCAAGTTATGATTTTCCTTCTTCCGAAGTTCTTCGTCACTAAAACTCGATTATCTGCAGTCGTTATGTTGAGACGATCCTCCAAATTGGTCTGTAGTCACATCGTGATCCACATAAGCCTGGTCTAGTACTCTCATCAAAGCTTCCTTGAGCTTCGAGTTAAGGAGTAAAGACAAGATTGAAATTTTTGAAGGAGTCTCGATCAATTGGTCTACGACTCGATATTCGCTTCTTGATTAGTTTCGTGATCTCGCCAAAGTCTCGAGTTGATGTTGGTTCCATCAAGAGAACCAATGTTTGTACTTAACAATGGGAATCGTTGCAGGATTCTCGAGGATATGTTAACTTGGTTTTGTTTAACAATAGAGTCAAGGCGATTTTGGTGGCAATGAGCGGTACTCGCCCACTTCGCTACTCGTCCGATTTGCTATATTGACATTAATGGAAGTGTAGGCATGGGTTTCTTCCCATCCTCTATCAAGGTTGCATTGTATCGGTAAGGAATTGCTCTAGTAGAACCGCATTTTAACAGACCGTGGGCAAATCACCAAAGGAGATGTTGGAATGTTGGAACCACCGACGCGATCTCCACATGCTCGGGTATGTTGAAACAAGGATCACAACGCTTACTTTGGATTTTCCGATGATATCTCGAGACTAAAAGCTCATGAAAATGCCCTATTGTATTTACGCCATGGTCATCTCTCTTGCTTCAGATTTGTAAATCACCAATGTTCTAATGTTGGATATCTCCGCCTATGGTGGGACATCCATGGATATTCTTGGAACAGATATAGCAAGTGCATAATCATGCTTAGTGAAGGTGCTCATGGTATCAGATGCTTCATGAAGATGCACTAAGTTTCCTTTGACTAAGTTTACATCTCGTGACAAGGTACCGTCGTATTCCTTAGCATTAGATTCACCGAGTGTCCATGGTCGGGAAGTGGATTGGCTTGCACATTCGGACTTGTGTTTCAAGGAAAGAAGATTAGCCTTTACTAATCGTACCGCCTTCAATGCTATGCAATGCTCAAGGTCATGGCCTGGTGCCCCTGGTGAAAAGGGCAAGACATGTCGCTTTGTACCACCATGGTAGTTTTTCAGGACCTGAGGTGGTAACCTTGTCTCAGATTAGATTCCTTTCTATCGTCACAGGTAAAGTTCTCGTACGCCATGGGAATGGGTCGAACCGAGTGACCCGAGGCGCACGGTTTTGGTTGTGAAACCGCCGAGCCTGACGAGGCCGTTGAGTTTGTTGATTTTGTTGAAATCGGAGCAATTCTCGAGTTGTGTTGACAAAGGTGCTATGGCGCCTACCGTCGTTGTTGAATGACATTTTTGCGTGGTTTCTGGATACCATTCCTACGCCATGTTCTTTTTCCTTGGGAAACCGGTTCCAACTTTCTTGGTATTACTAGAAGATCCTACTTCCTTGGTTAGACGTCCCGTCCAACCCCTTCTAGTCGCATTCCATGCTTACCATTTCATTGAAGTCTCCGGAGCGCTAGCGATCATTCTCATAGTAGAATGAGTTTAGAGTATTCAAGAATACCTTAGTCATCTCTTTCTTCCAAGGGCGGTTGACTAAAGAATTTCCTCCATCGTCAGCAAGATATTCCTTGAATGTCTCTTCCTTTGAGACATGGAGCGGAGTTGATCCCTATCGTGAGCCATATCCAAGTTGAATTTGTATTGTCGGACTAAGGCTTTACCTAAGTCGTTGAATGATTGATATTTGTCTGCCTAAACCCATGTACCACTTGGCGGCACCGTGAGACTATCCCGAAGTAATGAATTAACAACATGATCCTCATCAGACAGACATTTTCCTAGCATACATTGTAAGATGACTCGAGGACAAGAATTCCTTTGTTTTTTTCAAAATCCGGATTTTGAATTTGGTATTTTCACACGAGGGACTAAGCAGAGATCCCGCGCTTTTCCCAAACAATTCTTTCCCTTGAATCGCTTTTTATCTCAAGTCGCATTTTGAGGAGTTGTTCGGAGATTCTCCATTGAACCACGAGCGCTCGTATATTTCCTCGGAGTGTGATGAACTTCTTCGCTGGTAGTGCACTACGGAAGTCGAGTTCAACATGATCGTTGAGAAACCGACATTGTTACTGTGGAAAAGTTATTCCATGTCAGGAGTGAATGTAGCTTTGTCGCAAAGCAGGTATTTCAAGCGAGGTTGTTCGAGAAGTCGGTTACGAACCCAATGCCGGGTTAAAAGGCATTCCCCATGGATACCGCATGTCAGAAGGTGAACCATCGATCGCGATAAATGAAACCGGAGTAGTAGTATCCTCTCAAGTTGCTATTTGGTTTGACCGCCGATGTCGCTTGTTGACTTTGCTACTGCAAGCGAGTTGACCAAAGATGTGAGTCTCCACTTCTTCTTGTAGCGTAGTTACCGTACTACGGAGTTCAACGCTTTCTTGCTCAAAATTCTCCATTACTTTTCTTCTTTTGATCCGTATCGACGCTCGAGTTGGTCATGACGCAATGAGAAACTCTAAGACGACACCTGACAATTTTCTATCTCGAAAAGTGACAGCTCAAACCGTGAATGATTAGACTCTAGATGGTAGACTTAAATGCAAAGTATGATGCATGAATATGATTGTAAAGAAAAGAAATTTCCAAAGAATTTACGCTAAACGAGATATTTCGCAAATATTTGGATGGAAAACACAAATTTTATTGATTAATGAAGGAAGATTACAATTGTTTTTTGTTGGAGCATTGCTCACACAAATGATACAATAAATGATAAAATTACAAACTAAATTAAACTAATTAAACATCTTCGCTTGATGACGATCCAAAGGCTTGATGCAATTCCGGATTTCCTTCCATAGTGAGCTTTTAGTTTGGCTTTCTCGCTTTTAGCTTGCTAATGACTCTCTTCCACTCGCTGGGAGCGGGCTCACGTTGTCATTTCCTCAGCTTTCTTTCCTTTCCTTGACGATTTCGATGGCGCTATCCTTCCGCGAATCTTCTCATCTTTCTCCATGAGCCATTCATCCGGAAGTAGAGCGCCTTTCATGATCTTTGACTTGCTTTCGAGCTTCTCATTCTCAAGGTTAGTCTTAAGGAATTTGCTTTCCAAAGCTTCCTTCTCAAACCTTATCTTGGTCAAGGCTTTTGGTATTCTCCCACGCCTTCAACGGGAAAATTTGTTGATTTGAAGCGATCGAGAACATGGGATCCTCATAAGCGTAAGGCATTCAAATTCTTCGCTTCTTTTCTTTATCCAAGTGTAGGTTTCATGGCTACACAATTCTTTGCCTTACCTTTCCTTTCTTTCTGATGTGATGCCAAGCTTTGATCATCCTAGCCTTCAATCCTTGGGAATCCTCTCCTTCATGATAGAAGTAGCTTTCACCGTAAAACCGGAGGTTTACCGAATTTGCATATCCGAGCTGACGTTTGCTAGGAATGGGTTGTAGTTGATTCCTTTCGCACTCAATGAGAGGTACGCTGGCAAATTCTCCACAGCTCTCAATGATTTCCATCTCATTGTTTGCCAAGGTATACCAATGGATATCGCCATTTGTAAGAGACATGAGTCTTCTTGACCAATGCCACTGCCTTTGTTTTCGGAAGATAGGAGATTTAGGCAGGTGTGAGACAATCCATTTGAAAAAAGAGGTACACAACACACGATAGTTCCGCCTCCTTGACGATTCCTATGATGAATAGAGACGATATCACCAAGCAGAGTGGGAACGGATTTCCAATCGAAGATCCTTATGGCGTTGATATCAACGAAATTTGGGACGCTGGGAAACAACACCAATCCATAGAGGAGTAAAGCTAAAATAGCTTCAAAGGCTACCATACTACCGCTTGAGAATTTGAGAGCCTTCTCCATTAGGAACTTTGAAGTTAGTCCTAAGAGTTTTCCTCCGTAGTTAGGTTTTTGTCTATCTCTTTTTTTTAAATGAGTCATTGTTGCAATGACTTGTGACTTAGGAATGGCTTCCAAACCATTGAAAGGCACTTTGTCCGACATCGAGATTCCTAGGATATGCGCATACTCTTCCAAAGTAGGCATCAACCGATAATCGGGAAAGTGAAGCATGATAGATCGGATCGTAGAATGAACGAAGGTTTTGAGAAGTCCTTCATCAACGTTAGCGCTCAAAAGAGTTAAAAGAGTTCCATAGCTTTCAAACCGAGGGATCTTCTACCAAGGATGCTAACTCTTTCAACTTTCCTACATCGTGAATTCTAAAATCAGATTTTGGTGAATCTTCCTCCGATCCATCACTCTAACCTAAAATATTTTACAAAGAAAACATCTCTAAATTCTTTGGAAATGGAAAGAGAAATGAAGAAGTTTTTTTTTTTTTGAATGAATGAATGCATGAATGCGCAAACATGGTTAGTAGTTATACACACGGGCAAGCGCTCGTCACGAGCATGAAGCCAACGATAAGAATCAACGGGTTAAGTTCTAAGGGCTTATTCATCCGGAATCGGTTCTATCGATAATACAGCTCAACACTCCCTTCAAAACATTATTGGATTTGTTGAATACTGATGGTCCAATAATATTTTCAAGAGAAACTCGCTCGATCGTAGTATCGCATGACAATTACTCTAGGCTTACACCAATCTCTCGCACTACATCCTAATGGCCAGATGGTTTATGTGTTCTACACCCACTCACCTTCTTAAGTTCCCTGAAAATACAAATGCCTTCGCAATTACTTATAAACACAATACCCTCAAGACAACCTCCATCGCAAGGGAAATATTAACTTCGAAAGCATTGAACCGCTCATGAATACCTCCACCTAGATCTTAAAATGTTTCAAATCGGGTTAGATTTCTTTCCATCAAGTGAAATCGTGAAACACACAATAAAGAAAATGATATATGCAAAATATGAAAAGCTTATCCCCTTTCTTTCTTTTTGAAAAAAAGCGGTGCTCTCGCAGTAACGCTGCTTTTTGAAAATCAAAGTTTCAACGCATCCCCAGCAGAGTCGCCATTTTTCCCGCTCAAAAGGTGACGCTACCGAGGATGCGAACGTGAGTTCGGATCTTCCGCACGCAACGATTTAAATCTTTTGATTTGTTTATAAAGATACCGCGAGCATCAAGCTTTATTATTTTCAACACAAGAAAGATGATTTAATGATTATGAAAAGGGGAAAGCTGAAATACCCTCAATTGATATTGGTATGCGTAACGACTAGCGCAAACTAGACATAACGCATCGGGGAGATTTCGAGTGGGGATTGGTATATAAAGGAATAGATGGAGCACCCTAAATATATATAGTTATCTATAGCTTTTATATATGAATATGTTTGATATGTTTGTGTGTTTTAATTGCTATTTCTATGATTGGGAAAGTTTCTCCTTTGGATTTTAAGAAACAGTAGATTATGTGGGATTCTAGGTTTTGTTATTATTGTGCTCGCAAAGATTCTATGGATCTTCAGACATATCCCTAGTGGGAATCGAGCATTTGTAGCTCTGGATCTGTGGTTCTATGGTTTGTTTGGTCCGAGGAGATAGAAATTTGCTCGGCAAGGATGAGACCTCAGGCCACGTATTCTCAAAAGGAGGTTGAGAAAGTCAGAGCAATCGTAGTTCCCACTTATGCTAGTGGAAAGCAACGGATGTTAGTAAGAGATGCATAAATGTCATCTTAATGAAAATGTATCTAATCTATTTCATCACATACATTTTTGAAAAGTTTGATTGATTAAAATCTTTTATCGTAAGTATTAGGTGTTTTGCTTGAGTATGCGCTACCACTTACATGTTTAAGAAAGATGTTTGAAAAGTGATTGAATCTTTTAATCAGAATATTGGTGTTTTGAGTACAAGCGCTACCACTCATCATTAAGAGATGTTTTTGTTTGAAAACAGTTTGAAAAGTTTGAAAAGTTTTGATCAGATGTGATGTAATGGATGAGATACTTCTTCCATAGAGATGATAGATGTCTAAATCTCAAGGAGAATTTGATCGATTAAAGGGATGCTTTTAAGAAGCCCGTGGGTCCTTGTATTAGCCCAAGAGGAGGCATTCGAGGGTCATCGAGGGTCCTTGTATGAAGCTCAAGAGGAAGCTATGGTATGGTCGGCTTTGGCTTGAAAGGGATTTCACCGAGAAATCATCCTTTCTCAATAAGAGCAACTTCACCGGAAATTTTACTCATTGGGGAATTTGAAAGTGATTTCACCGGAAACCATCCTTTCGTGGTTCTATCTTAGCTGGTGATTCTTTGTATTGGAAGCCCAATAGGAGGTCGTAAGAGATTTGCCTTTCATTGTATGATGCCCAAGAGAAGGCTAAACTCAATGAGTTCTTTTGAACGAAGCCAAGAGGAGGCCGACTCAACAGGGAGTGTTGTCTTATACGAAGCCTAAGCGAGGCTAACTCCGGGAGAGTTTCTTTGTACAAAGCCCAAGAGAAGGTCAATGCCGATAAGTTATCTTGTACAAGCCCAAGCGAGGCTAAACTCAACGGTGATGAGTTGCTTCATAAGCCCAAGCGAGGCTAACTCACCGATGATGAATTGTCTTGTATGAAGCCCAAGCGGAGGCTATAATCGGGGAACCTATTGATTAGTCTAATTGTTATGTTATTTATTAGACGGTTGTATAAACAAAGTGTGTGTGATATGTATTCACTGTGAGTTTATGAAGGAAATATAAACAATGCATGATGTTTATTTACAAAGCTTTATGAAATATAAACAAGTGTTTGTGAAACGAACGTTAAAAACGAGCGTAACTTGATTATTCAAAGTTTGAACCGTGTACAAGGAAATGAATATGTACACGAACGAGTTTTTATGTACGAAAGATGGATGTACATAGAGGGTCGGGACTTACATCAAGGAGGCCCATTGATTTGAAAGCGCTTCATGTGGAATAATGCTCCTTTCAATACCAATGGTATTTAGTGTAAAATGTATGATGAAATGTAAATGATTGATCAAAGTTTATCTCAGAAAAGTATTTTCAAAGAAAGAGTATCTCGATATGTATGTATAAAAGGTTTTGAAAAGAAGTATCGTGTTATGTATGTATAAAAATTTGTATGTGTTTGAAAGTTTTTGATATGTACAAAGAAATATTATGTACATAAAAGAATGTTATGGGACTTACACCGTGATGGAGGCCCATTGGTTTGAAAGAAATTATACTCAGGAGAATGCTTCTTTCAAAGCCAATGGATTCGCGATAGACAAACGAATGAAAACAAATGAAAGAAATTTGTTTACGTTTGAATATTAACAATGATAATTTGTATGTACAAGTAAAACTAAGTATGTACATAAAGGATTGGGACTTACACCATAAGGGTGGCCCATGATCGATTGAGAAATTCGAGAAAGAACGAATTTGTTTTATCGTTTTAAATTGGATTGATCATGGTAAAAAGATGCAAGTTTGATGAAATGTGTTGAAAAATGATTTGAAAATGTTTTGAAATGTTAAGTTCATTTATGAGAAGTTTTGAAAAGAATCGAAGTCTAAAACTTGAAAAATTCACCTTTTAAGAAGGTTTGAAAAAGTGTTGTAACATCGCTTTCGCCTCGATTAAAATTAATCGATGAAAATATTTTTGGATTTTTGACATAATCATAAAATATATATATTAAATGACAAGTGTAAAAATCATCTCAAAATGAGAAGTTTTGATTGGTTAAAAAATTGTTGAAGTTTGATAAAAAAACATGAAAATATTGAAGTTTTGTAAAAATTTGGTCTTGGCTGGTTTTGAACCCATGACCTTGAGGTGGCACGTGGCAGAAAGAACTTAGGGCAAGCATACAACCAATCGAGCCAAGTCGCACGGTGTTAGTGGATTAAAACACGCGTTGATATAACATTGGTTAATTTGAATTTTTAAAGCAAGAACAACAAGAACACGCACAGATTCGGTTTGAGTTTTGATTTTCGATTGTTAAATCCTTGCTCAAATCTTCGTTTCTCAACCAAATTGAGTGAAATAAACATCAATCTTGATCGGTTTGCACCACGAATATGAATATGCATGTTAATTTCATTTATTTTCGCTAATCATGTTTTGATTTCGGAAACTTGAAGAACCCTAGAAACCGATTTTTCAAATTAAATGATGTATTTTCATGATTGTTTGATTTTATTGAGGGTTAAGGATCGTGTTAAGTGCAGAAAGAGAATGGCCAAGAGTTTTTGTCAAAGATTCAAAGAATCATGAGAACCAAACTCGTGTTCATACCGAAAAGTTGAGATCGAATTCGCTTCTGAGCACTTCCAGTTGTTGTTTCTTGATTGATTAAGCTCCAACGGCATGTAAGGATGCTCTATGGATACCGCTCGAACTTGCTTGAATCGAGCCACACAAGTCAACCGCAGTTCAAAATGGAAGCTGAAATCGAGGTTAATGGTGTTACAGCTTGTTGTTCTTGTTTTGGATCACTCCTATGATGTTTATGGAAGGTGTATGATTGATCAAAACTTCAAGGAATCAAACCAACTCCGAATTATCATATGGCGCAGTACAAGTTTAAAAATGCAAAATGATTGATTTTTAGCTTAGTACAGGTTGATTTTAAGTTTGGAACAAGTTTGTTAATGATTATGGAACATGTTGGACACCAATTTTCATCATGTTTCCATTGGACTTTCAAAAATGCTATGTTTGGCAATTTTGCTCTATGATACTTGATTTTCAAGAAAAGAAGAAAAGCATGAATTTGTGTATTGATTTTGGTGTTCCTTTCTCTTGAATTGGTCATCCTTTTATAGGCAAGAGGTCTGAAATGTTAGGCAAAGAAGAACAAGCTTTTGGTGATTCAAAGATAACTTAGAGGGCAAGAATGGTATTTGCCAAAAAAGGAAACTTCCTTTTTTCACCATGTGCTATATTTTTACATTTTGATCCAATCCTTTCAATTATCACTCTTGGCTGATATTTATCAGTTCATCCATCCACTTGGCAAGGTTAGAAAGCTTCTAGATGAAGAAACACAAAAATGACCTATAATTTTGATGTTTTGACTTTGAAAATCAAGTGTCATGGAGCCTTATGTTTCAATTTCAAATGTATAGCTAGACTCCATGTATTTGAGAGTTCTTGGACATTTTGGAAAGATCTCTCCACAAGCTACAACTTTCATGTTTTGAGTTTTTTTCAATTCAAATTGGAACTAGGTGAAAAAATGGCTTGAAGTTTGGAAAAAATGAGAAATTTCAACACTTAGAAATTTTTCTAAGTGTGAAAATTTTTGACTTTTTGTTGACTTTTCCAAATTCTTTGATTTTTTATGATCATGATGGATCATTTGAAGTATTTTGATGATGGAAAAAGTTTTGTTTTGAAAAATTTGACCAAAAGTCAAAGTTTGACTTTTCTGTGCAGATGAAATTTCATCGACGCTTCGAAATTGGTGATGAATTCCGTGAACCTCGTGATGTTTTGAATCCGTAAATTAGGTCAAGATGTTATATCTAAGATATAATGACCAATATCTATCCAAAAAGTCAATTCTTGCTCAAAAATCGGAGAATGCCTATGCCGACCAAACCCTAATTGGTCGATCCTCGATCGATCTATGAGAAAAATGGATATCCGAGGATTGAGGTCATGATTTGATCAAGATAGATCAAATGGAGTGAGAAAATCTCAAACCCTAATTGGTTAGCTCTTGAATCAGATGAAAATCTGATGAAACCCTAATTTTGACCTGTGAATGCTATACCCGATTAATGCTGTTTGAACTGTTAGTTGTGCAACAATGCAAATGTAAGGTGGTATATTAGGTCAAAATTTGGGGTATGACAGATACAATTACAACCTTAGTACAAAAACTAGTCAAAACTATGATCTAGGAAGCATTTACAAGTCAAAAGAAGTCAAGAAGAGGCATGGATGAATAGAAATGAATCATGAAAGGTTAAGAGACACACAAAACAGTAGAAAATTCACCAATACATCACTCAAATCATACAAGCATGCATAAGAAAAATCCACAAGCAAATTACTTAAGGAAAACCAAAATCAATCCACACAAGTGTGTGCAAAAGTGTGTGCATGTGGATGCTTGAGCATACTTGTGCCACATGTCATATACGGGTGAGATCAGAAGCAACACATAGAGTTAATACTCATAAAAAGCACAAAAAACAAATAGCATTCATCAATACCACAATTAGAACAAAAGTTGTCAAAAGAAGAAGTCAAAAATTCATCCCTAAAAGTCAACTTAAACAAGTCTACAAGTCAACAAGTAAAACAATGGTCAAGAGACAAAGCAAAGAGGTAATAAAAAGTATTAGGTCATTAGCTTAAACAACATAAGCAATACATACAAACAAAATATATTCAAAATCCAAACACACAAAAAAAACACTTAACAAAATAGAACAATACCAATACAAGCTAGCACAAACAAGCCTCTAAAGGCAAAACAAAAATGTACCAACTATATATGGTTAAAGGTCAAGGATAAAAGGTGTTGGCACATGCAAGGTCAGTAGCTTAATAGATAAAAAACACAATCAAAGCCATCTCAAACAAAAGAGAAAGCTTGCACTTAGAAGCATACAAAATTAGGGTTTGAAAACATCAAAACAAGTTCAACTTCAAAACTTTGGATAAGAATCAAACAAAAATGGTATTAGTTGAACAATTTAGACACGTGTGATTTGTATAATAAGTTAGCTCAAGATGAGGTTTATGAGCAACAAATGTAGAAGAATAAACTTCAATACACAAAACAAATCACCTAATTGGTAGTCAACATCCTAAAAGATGGAACAACACTTCTCTAAAATCAAGGGTGGATGATAGAAACTAAGTGTGGAAAGGAAGTTTGATACTTATAGGTCCTAGGTCAGTAGCCTATCCATACTACAAGTATCTATCATGAACTTATAAGAATTTTGAATAATGCTATCAATTTAACATGTTAAAGTGTCATGACAATGTGCAAATTTAGTCCATCATGCACAAACAAAACTTATCTAATGGAATCAAGAATTAAGGTTCTTAGGTGTTATTGGTATAAAAAAACATCAAGATACCTTAAGGAAATAAAAATAATAAGAAGCATCATTGAAATCTTAAAGAGAAAGAAAGTCTAAGCTTACAATGGTGATCAATTTAGCTTACAAAAGAGACCAAGATAGAATGACAATGAATGGTCACCCATGGGTTCATAGAAGCATCAAGTTATGACAAACAAAACATTACAAGATTAGGATCAAGATGAATTATAAACAAATTTCTTCACATAAGGTATTTGAAGGTGGTGCATAAAGCTACCTCCTAAATCATGATCATGAGCAACATCAAACCATATGAACAAAATAAAATGGGAAAATCGTAAGAACTTGAATGATCATATGATTTAAATCAAGTCTAAAAAAGCAAATGAGGATAAAAGAATAAGAACATATCCCTCGTGGATTGCACAAGTGCATTCCTTACATCTATGATCTTAACAAAACATGGGTGTATGCACAAAAAGAAGGATTTGACAAATGTATGGAGGCATAAGTAATAAAATTGAAACAAAAATGTTATAAGTTCCTTAAAATGTCAACTGGTCAGCAACAATAGCTTTGAATAAGGATGGGCATATTGCCTGTTGTAAACAAAATCAAACAAATTAGTGGAACTTAGAAGGACCTCTAACTAGAAACCCTAGTTTGACCTAAAGGGTAAAAGTAGCAAATCTAATCTTAAAAATATTAAAATACCAATTATAAGACCTTAAGACACTTTATTAACATGTTCTAAACAGAAATGGTCTTATAAGTTAAGGGAGGTTAGCCAAATAATTGTGGCTTCTACCCAAAGCCACCAAAGTTGACTAGATTAAGATAATTCAATAAAAAAATAGGGAAATGACTTATAAATCTAAACAAATTTTTTTAGACACTTATGACCTATAAAAGTCAGAAAACATCAACTTAGATCCTTGAATATTTGAAAAAATATTGAAAACAAAATTCATATTTCAAAACTAGTTGAGATGAAACTCAAACTAGACATGTTTGGAAAAATAGAAACTCAATTGATAAATTCTATCAAAATTGATTTTAGTGGACTCAAAACATTCAAGGATTCAAATAAAAATTTAAATTACATTTACAAGTTTCAAATGATCAACAATTAAACCAAAACTTGTGAATCAAGCAACAAGAACCCTAGAAAAGGCAATTACAAACCTAAAATTCAAAATTAATTATGAACAATTATATAAATCACAAACAAAATTTTAAAATCAGTGTAATACTATGAGGACCTCAAAAAGTATTTTTGTGGATTTTTTATATTCAAGAAAAATAATAGAAATAATAAAAATGCAAAATATGATAGGCAAAATATGATAGGCAAAATGCAAAATATTTAGTTATGCAACAAAAATGAAAAATTATAAAATAAAATTCAGAAATGAAATGTGCATGAATAAAAGTATTCAAAATATTTTTTATGAAATTTTGGTATGGAGAAAAATAATTTTAATGGTAATAAAAATGCATAAACTGCAATATAATGGAAGAAATTAATTAATTATGCAAAAAATGCAAAATTATGGAATAAAATTCATAAATGAAACCTATATGTGAAATATGATTCAAAGTATTTTTTATGCAGTTTATGCATGGGGGAAAATATTTTAATAGTAATTAAAATGCATAAAATGTAATACAATGCCAAAATTTATTTAATTATGCAAAAATTAGAAAATTGTGAAATAAAAATCAGGGATAAAAAATAGACCAATCAAATAGTCTAAAATAATTTTTGTGTAATTTTTTTAGTTTGAAAATGATTTTAACAAAAATAAATGATAATATTACACAAAAAATCAATTAATTAAACTTTGATTTTTTTCCACCAATCAAATAATTTTTAAAAATTATAAGAAAATACACAAAGTTAGAAATAAAATTCTAAGATGATCCTAATGACTTTAGAATTTTTGGACAAGTTTTGATCAAGAAAATAAAATCAGAAAATCAATTAAAACAAAAATCAGTTAAACAAGAACATAACCAATGGCACGCTGACACCTCATCATCTTCAACCTCTAGCCTTGCCCTAACACATGCTTACACTCAAACCAACACCCCAACTTCTATTCCTCGTATCTAACTCATTTTCCAGCCATGTTGCATGATTCAAAGCGCGAAATAAAGATCACATGGCAAGGAATAATAAGCAACTCATAGCTTTCAAAATGATCAACCATACATCAAGAAATCAAATCATGAAAATCATCCAAACACAAAATTTCAGAACTTCATGTTATGCAAAATACTTCACAAACAAGCAAAGATATACATCAAACCTAATATTTGGCCAGTTATACCCACATATACAAGCTTTATTTCACCAGAAAACAACTAAAAATGGAGATTCAAGTTCAAAATCTTACCTCTTGAGTTGAGAAATAAACTCAAGTAATGCCTCTGAACACAAGAAGAAATCAGATCCTCTTGATATTTGAGCTTCAAGGAAGAGGAATAGAAGAAGAAACGAGCCTTTGAGTGGATGAAAAATGAAAATTCGAAGCAAAACTTGAAGAAGAAGAGAAAACTTCATATCTGGTTTTTTGGTGCAAGGAGGCGTCTAGGGTTTAGTTCAAGGAGCTTATGTGCTTATATAGAGCTCCAAGAGTGAGGGTATTGTGGTCTTAATATCCCAGAATTATTTTTGAAAGATATTTGCAAAAACACATAAAATGAGGTGTCCTTGAGTGCTTGTGTTTTACCCTTCATTCCGTTAAGTTTATGTGCGTTTTGATGAGCTAATGGTGAGTGGAAGTGAGTGAGAGAGTCACTAAATAGTGAGATGGCTTGATAGTACCATGTTGGTGATTTTGCAAAAATCACAAAGTTGCCTTAAGTGGAAATGTTTAAGGGAAGTTTGTACTATGCACTATATGAGGGTGTTATTGCCTTATTTGGTAAGATGAGAGTGAGCTAATTCGTGCTAGTACAGGTCCTGAAACCAAGAAAACACTCAAACATGCAGAAATTGCAAAATTGGTCATGGAAAGCACATCAGTTGGTCATTCATTTTGCAATTCAAGCCATTCAAATTTGGCTCGTGCGTTTCCCTTACAACTCAGGCCATGGATAGATCTCCTTATGGTCTATTATAAATTGAGCTTTGAACCTTTGAAAATGATCAAATATTGAGTGAGATATAATTTCAAAAGTTGAGGAAAAATAGGTCATGGAAAGGCAAGGCCTGCACGTGCATGAGCATGCATGGTGATCCGGTTTTGGCTTGAATTTGCAATGACCATAACTTGCTCCACACTTAGCCATTTAGAGTGATTCCAAGCTTGATTAAAAGCTCTCCATGTCAACTTGGAAATGCACGAAGCACATTTTTGAAATTTCCTTTGAATTGAAAGAAATAAGCTTCTACTTCTTGCACAAAACCTGTTTGCTGAAATGACATGCGTAGAAGTTAAGAGGAAGGCAAGTCATGACCAGCACTTTGCTCATTTTGTGCACAAAACTTCTAACTCAAATATCTTTCAAATGATGCATTTTTGGGAAATTTTACACAATGGAAAACTTGTAGAATTTTTCCCAAGCTTTCCAAAAATGTATGATCTGCAACCATTGGATAAAAAATGAGCAAGTTATGACATGTCAAAGTTCCATAGGATGGACACTTGGAAAATTTTCAAAACTTCAAATAACTTCAAGAACAAGTTAACTTCAATTTTCTTGATTTTAATGATGAATTTGTCCATGAAATACGAAAATAGAATGTTTTAATTGATGGTTGACCAAAAGTTCACTTGGTCAACTCCTAACTATGACTGATTTTGACCAAAATGACCATTTTGCCCCTTGTGATCATTTGACTTGCTTCTAACCAAAATTGAACCTCAATATTCCAACCATGGATGCCCAAAATCATATAGAAACACATGAAATCAACCTTGAGTGAAAAATATGAAGAAATCATGATTATACTCAAAACCCTAATTTTGCATCTTTGGTTAGGAGATGACCAATCAAGCTTCAAACCCTCAAATCTTATGAATGTATTGAGAAATTCTTGGAGTCATGATATTACAAATGATAATAGGGAGATAATACTTCAAGATATTGGCTCAACCATGCTTCAAACTCCACAATGGACCAAAACCCTAATTACATCAGATGAATGATTCAGATGAGTTCCTCCTCAATTCTTTGCAAAACTTCAACTCTTGAGTAATCAATGAGACAAATGAGCTATCTTGAGCTATAACACACCCTTGTGACTTGAAAAATCCAAAGACATGAGAACCTAAGACTCCCTTAGAACAAAAAAATTCATGCAATCAACCTCCATAGCTTGTGGAGGACATGAGAACCAAATAACTTTTGATCCCATCACAATGCATGAATGCAATGCAATATGATGTTTATGATGAAACATAAGCCTAAATGAAGAGGATAAATTTTGGGGTGCAACACATAGGTGCATTATATTGATTTGGCTTAGATATGTAGCATATGCATATCTCACTTGACCTAAATGTTGGATTGGGTAAGAATATATATTCTCTTTGATTCTCTCCAAGTCGCGTCCAACAACAATAATACTATGACAATCTCTTTATTCTCTTCAAGTTTCTTCCAACAACAACCACACTATGCCAATAATACAAGTTTTTTTCCAATCTACCACATATTATGGTTTTTCGGTGCACACTATTTTTAAATTATATTTACAAAAAATCAGAAATGCATTTCTGGTACAAATCAAAAATACATTTTCGGTTTCCAATATAAGTAAAATTGTTGCTACAATAACAAAATGTGGCATGAGCCACTTGGGGTGTATGCACTTTCCGGTTTGTATCGCAAGTGTATCTTTGATTCCACTTTTCACTTTTTGAAAGGTGTATCTCAAAATTATAAATTATAAGTGTATAGGATACAAACTGGAAGTATATTTCCGTTTTTTCGGGGATATTTTTGGAATTGCATAGGGTATTTTTCATCCTATGGGGTGAATAAGAGATCCACATGAATTTTCTAAGAATACTCTTTAAAAATGTATTTACAATATTGAGACCCCGTAATCGTCAAAACTAAGTCTCTTCCAATGACTAGAGACCTCGTCCGTACGTATTGGGATATTATCACTTATCTTCTTGGATATGCCATAAGCACAACGGATGCCATATGTTTTCACAATATTGCAACCACACGTTGAGGTGTCATCACCCACATTAGAAGCTCTTTTGGCCTCATGAAAAATATAATTAAGAGCCGCCTGAGAGATGTTACCAACCAACTGATAATATAACATGTTGTCGTTGAACATGTGTTCCAACACCGTGATACTACAACTAAATGTCGTTTGTATCTCGTTATGTTGGTTTAGTATCATATGGTTCATAGATTCCCAACCCGTGATCAAATCACCCTTGCTATTTTCCAACCAATTCTTGAGACAAGCATGTCCAGACTCAGCTCTGTTTGATGTTGTATTACCGAGGTGCATAACCTGATCAGTCCATGCACAAACAACCTTCTCTTTGACCTGATTAAGTATTGTGCTCTCAACATATTTCAATAGATTCAGATATTTCACACAAACGACTCAAAATTGTAAAACAACATTATCATACATCTCTTTTGTAGATGCATTAATAATAACATTCCATACAGCAATGATTTTCTCCACAATAACACCCGACTTGACCACAACAGGTTTAACCCGGCTTCTCACATTTTTAGTAATATGGTACCTATAAAGTAATGCGGAAGAAGTGGGAAATACAATAGCAACCGAATTCATTAATGTCGTATCTCGGCCAGTAACAATTATTTTTAGCATATCTTCTCGATCCTTCAATATTGACCTACACACCTCTAAAGCCCATTGAAAATTGTCTTCTTTTTCGCACTCTAGAAATGCAAAACCAGCAGAGTACGTCTTCTCAGTCGATGTAACACCAACACTTTCCAACAATGGTAGCATGTACTTGTTGGTTTTGTACGTCAAATCAATTACGAGTACGGTAGGAAACGCGTTGAACAATTTAACGGAATCAGGATGAGTCTAATAAATATCTCTAACAGTTACTCCATCATCATCTTGTCGGTGCCTACAAACATAATTGTTCTCATCTAGAATTTCAATAGGTGTTGCATTTCGGTTCGATCCTCCCAAAGGGCTAACTTGGTTTGGTAGCGCTTATTGTACACTTGTTTGATATTTGATGTGCTATCCGGTCTTTTGCGCTTCAAAGTTGCAAGAATGTTTTTGAGAGGTATCAAATTCAAAGTCATGTCAGAAAATAATTTTTCTCATCTAAAAATAACCGACATATTATTAAATGACCGACCCAACTTTAAAACTAAATTATGATTATATTCACTACTAATCACATTAACACAATATCTGAATAGTTTTATTAAAATAAAAATTTGTTAAAATATGTTAGACTTTAAAGGGACGATATTCTTGTAAGTAAAACGATTAAGATTAAAATTTAAGATTATAATATTAAGACTATCTAAAATTTTGTCAGAATTAAAATCTATATTTGAATTAAATATATAATCTTGTAAAGATTTAAGATTGAGTCTTAGAATTTTATCATCCACAAGCTCCTTCCGCTAACTTTAATAGGTAAAAAAATTACTTTTCATTAAATCCAATCTTAATCTTGTAACCCAAGATTTTTTTTAAATATTATTAGACAATATTTAAAGCACTCATTAGTATTTGCAAAATTTTATAGTCATTTAAAAAGAAAATTTAATGCAATAGTTTTTTATCAATGTTTTTTTATTATGAATGAGGTATTAGGTAATAATGACCCAAGTAGTATTTTATATTTTGTGATCTAAGGAAAAGACACAAGCAATGGTGGTAGTTGCTGTCCATACAACATACTATCCCACTCCATTGATGATCTTGTGTTATGTCATAATTTATTGTATTATTGGGAGAGTACCATCACTATCATCAACGTGTTTCCACCACTTTGTTAAAGTGATTTGGTAGGCTTTTTTCTTTGAACAATCTCTTTTTCGTGATAATTTCTAGTTGACTTTTATCACCCACAAATTAAGTTCTTAGATATACTTATCAGAAATGATATGTTTATATTAATTTTTACATTTATACAGTTAATACATTTCGGAGTACAGGGATGGCAAAGTAGGCGTATGCTCTATTTAAGTCTTTTCCGTTTATATCCGTCTAAAAGTGGAGTGGAGCAAGTCTTTTCCGTTTATATCCGTCTAAAAGTGGAGTGGAGCAAGACAAATTAACTTAAAAATTTGAATTTAAAAGTTAAGTCCGTCTCGTTTACTAACGAATTGACGGGTTGGCGGACCGGCCCGCCAAATTTATATTTTTTTAATTTTAAAATTTGATTTATTACATAATTTATAATTTTTTTAAATTATTATCAAAGAATCGACAAAATATTTTTTTTAACGCACTTCAATATGTGTTAGTCCAAATAGCTCAAAAATAAAATAAATAAATACCAATTACAACCAAAAAAAAATAATGAAACAACTCAATCAAAATAAATAAAAAATAACAAAATAAAAACAAAATGATACATATCATCCTAATCCTATTTAAAAACTAACTACTAAAGAACGATATTAAAATTTTACACATAACAAATAATGATAATAATTACACTACATAAAACATTGCAGTGCATAAAATATTAACACTTAACTTTCTCAATATTTACATCATATAGACTTTTATATTGACTGATTTCTTAACAATTAAATCATAAATTTATCACACGTATACACTAATCAAACCATTCTTTTCTTAAAATCAACATCTATTAGAATTTAATAATTCTACATGTCATACAATTGTTCTTTTATTTCAACATTTTACAATCAACAAACGTATTAGAACGTTATAAAAAGAACGTTGACCTTATAATTCAATTGGTCTGTATAATAATTTAATCAACATAATCCTAAGAGAAGAGTGTTATTTTTATAGTTAAATTTGTTTTTATTCGAAGGAAAAAATAAAAGATTTTAACCAAAAGCCCATGGGCAAAAACCGCCCCGCTCCGCCTCGACCCGCTTTTTTAAGCGAGTTAGGCGGGGCGAGCCAACTTAAAGTACCGAGTCAAAAACCTCGGCCCAACCCGCCAAAATGGCGAGTCAAATGAGCCGACCCGAAGGATCCAACCCGTTTTGCCACCCATACGGTAGTGTATGATGTATCCTATTATTTATTATTTTTTTAAATTGAAATTGGAATTGTAGCTAAGACAAACTAAAGCTAACATGCTGCGGTGTAGGTGTACGATGTAATAAATGCAGTGTCAATATAACATTCTTGTATATTTATTTAGTATATGTTTAGTTAGCTATACAAAATAGAGAATTGCGACAAAAAACCACGGTAATGTAGAAGTTTTTTTTTGGAGCTTCTATTTTGTTGGGGTTGATTGTAAGCCTAATTTTTTTAATAAAGAATGAGGTTAAAAAGTAGCTATTTCAAAAGTCCCGCATTGTTTAATGTGGTGAAGCAAGGGAAAGATCAAGGTTATATATTGGACCTAAGTTCTTTGTTCTTAGATACATCAGTCAGTGGCACTTTAAGTTTATATATGACTTTTAGTTTAAATATTTGTTTTGTAAGAGTGTGGGTGTACTAGGGGATTAGGGTGAGAGTAGAGAAGTCCGTGTGTTGTAAAATTTTCACATAGTATAATTCTATGGTTGTCGATTTAGACAACGGTCGTGGTTTTTCTCCGGTTTTTGAGTTTCCACATTATATTCTTGTATTGTTGGATGTGTTCAGTTAATTTTTGTCCAGCTGTGTTATTTCCCAACAGTGGTATCAGAGCTTCGGCTCGATGAGATATCACAATTCTTAGTATTCTATGTGGTTGCAGTATTGTCTGATGTTCCACATAAGAAAATAATTATGATATTGTGAAGGTGTTGAAGAAGGGGTGGTATTGTGAAAGTGTTGTTTAGGGAGGTTCTGGCTAAGGAAAGACTTGGTATTTAAGTGTGTCCGTTGTGACCCACCTCTATTTCCTGGGAATCTACCTGGTGCACGGTTTGCAGTCTGCGCGCAGCTTCTATGTCTTATTTAATTGCTATGAAGTTTTCCATAGAGAAGTTGATGGAAGCATAAACTTTGACTTGTGGAAAGTACAGGTCAAGGATGTCATGATACAATCAGGATTACACAAGGTGCTATAAGGAAACACTTCTAACATAGAGGCTGACAAGTGGGGGAAAATAGATTTGAGAGCTACAAGTGCAATTCGTTTGTGTTTAGCAAAGAATGTTCTTACAAATGTGCAGAATATGTCATCAGCCCAGGAACTGTGGGAAAGGCTCGAAGGGTTATATCAGGCAAAAGACGTCTCAAATATTTTGTTGCTAAAGGAGCAATTCCACACTTTGCGCATGGATGAGGGTACGAAAATATCTAATCATCTTAGTACTTTGAATAATATTGTTTCTGAGCTTGAATCTATTAAAATTGAGATTGATGATGAAGATAAAGAGTTATGGCTCATTTTGTCCCTTCCACCTTCTCATGTTCATCTCAAACCTATTTTGATGTATAGGAAAGAAAAGTTGAGTTTTGAAGAAGTTGCAACTAAAATTATTTCTGAAGAAAGGAGGATGAAAAGTGATGAAAGTACTTCAACAAGCTCGATGTTTCTAACTAGAAGTGGGGCTAATGGGAAGAAGATTCATGCAAATAATATGGTGTATTGGAAGTGTAGAAAGTATGGGCATTTAAAGAGAAATTGTCCTGGTGGAGAAGTATCTGAAAAAGACTCTTAGGCAAGTGCTGGAAATGTCTTCCTTGTTTTGGGAGATGATGGTGATCTTTTCTAGAAGATAAGGTGTGTCCTTATGGTATTTCTGCTATACCATACAAAAGGAAAAATTATTGCTAGCGGATTCAAAACAACACACTGGAATTAGTTGACATTGATGCAAAGTGTGTGATGAGATGTGTCGATGGCTGAAGAACTTCCTAAAAGCCAACATGGGAGTTTCACCATAATATTTCAGCAAGGTTTCGACGTAAAGAAAATTCTTGGGATGGTTTAGTTTCAAGTGTAGTATTCTCTTTATTGTGGAGTATGATAATTTCATTTGTCGGTATAGACAATGAGAATTATGATTGTCGGTGTAGACAATGAAGATTGAAGACCATTACAATCAAGGTGAAGATTGTTGGAGTTGATTGTAAGCCTAATTTCTTTAATAAAGAAGGAGGTTAAAAAGTAGCTATTTGAGAAGTCCCATATTTCTTAGTGTGGTGAATCAAGGGGGAGACTAAGGCTATATATTGGACCTAAGTTCTTTGTTCTTAGATACACCAGTCAGTAGCACTTTAAGCTTATATTTGACTTTTAGTTCAAATATTTACTTTGTAAGAGTGTGGGTGTACTAGGATATTGGAGTGAGGGTAGAGAAGTCTATGTGTTGTAAAATTTTCAAATAGTAATAATATTCTTGTTTTCGATTTAGACAATGGTCGTGGTTTTTCTCCAGTGTCGGAGTTTCCATGTTATATTCTTGTGTTGTTGGTTGTCTTCAGTTTATTTTTTCCAGTTGTGTTATTTCCCAAATTTTTATTATTATTGGGAGAGTACAATCACTAACTTCAACGTGTTTCCACCACTTTGTTAAAGTGATTTGGTAGGGTTTTTTCTTTGTACAATCTCTTTTTTTTATTATAATTCTTAGCTGACTTTTATCATCCACAAATTAAGCGCTTAGATATACTTATCATAAATAATATGCTTACACTAATTTTTACATTTAAACCGTATATACATACGGTAGTATACGGTGTATCATATTATTTATTATTCTTTTATTGAAATTGGAATTATAGCTAAGACAAACTAAAGCTAACATGCTACGGTGTAGGTGTACGGTGTAATAAATTCAATGTTAATATAACATTCATGTATATTTATTTATTTAGTATAAGTTTGGTTAGCTATACAAAATAGAGAATTGCGACAAAAACCCACGGTAATGTAGAAGTTTTCTTTTGGAGATTCTCTTTTTCACTAGAGAATTGTCCACAAACGTGCATCAACGACAAAAGTAAGCAGTTTCAAACACACACTTAGAATCACGATATTTGTCATGTTTATACAAGAGGTGTTAACCCAATACAAGAAAAAACATAAAAAAATAAAGACAATTACAAACCAACGTAAATCTTTGGATTGAAAAGTTAAATGTCTTTATTCCAATCGCACACTTCTTTCGACAGGAAGAAAAATAATCTGAACCCAATGACTTAATTAACAACTAAATTTCCACCACTATTTCAATCTTTATTGTTGAAAAGAACATTGTTCCTACCCAACCTAATGCACCAACAAACAAGTTACCAAAGAAAAAAGAAGAAGAAGATTTAATAACCTTACAAAGACTTGATTTGAGATTTGAGAGCATATGAATAACCAACCTATTTAACCACCCGAGGTTCGTCTCAATTACCACCACCAAATCACCGGACAACCAATTAAAAACCTCCACCCAAACCCCTCAAATTTTGCTACAACAAAAGAAAAGATGACCAATAGACTCCTCTCCCACCTCAAGTATAAGGATGTCAATAGGGTGGTGGGTACATTCCCATCTCAATCCTCGCCCTTGAATTTATTCCTCATCTCCATTTCGGGTCCCCGCCAAAGGGGGATTTTGTCCCCCATTCCCGTCCCCGCGGATCCCAACAAAAATAAATTATTAAACTAATCATCTACGATAAATATATTGTTTTAACAATATTTAATCTTGAGATTCATGAACACAAGGTTTTTAAACTTTAAAAAATTAAAATAGTCATTTAGATCTCTCTATTTTACTAAGAAGTTATTTGAAATGATAAATAAACCTACATAGAAATGTTAAGCTATATATTAATTAACAATATTACAAAATTCTAGTGTGGGGAGGGGACTCCACGGGGCAGGGGACATGTTCGTCATCCTCATCCCCATCCCCAAAGTGCTTCGGGGTGTCTCCGCGGGGGAAAATTCCCCATCTTTGGGGCCCCAAACAGGGAATCTCCGTGGGGATCCTTATTAACGGATGCAAATTGATATCCCTACTCACATAAATGACAAAAGATATTACTCAACAAATAATTCACGACTCTATTGCAAAGTTCATTGCTAGTAGATAAGCCTTTAAGAAGAAATATCCAACCAAACAACTTTATTTTATTTGGAATAATAGTTTTCCAAACACGATTTAAAACACCTAAAATCCCCTCATCTAAGAAAGAAATATTAGAATTCAAGCCTCAAATCCTCCTATAACATTTTTTTTTCACCGGAAAGCCATCACAATTCCTCCACCAAACCACCTTATCCAACTCATCCACCAACAGACAAACATCATGTAAAATAAAAGATAATAACAATAATTCCTCTTTCAATTCACCCATAAGATCTTCACTAACAAAACCTCTAACGGTTTGGGCCCCTCGCAAGGCAACCCCGACACTGCCACCTCACGATCTTCTTTATTCCCCTCTCTAGTAGAGTTTTTTCCTTCTGTGGGAATCGAACCCTTTACCCTAGGGTTCAAGTACAAGTTCAATGCATTCCCACTACCAATTGAGATAGTAAAACTCGAGGCCGAAGAGGGCTAAGAGTGGTTGCCACATTGGAATATGAGAGATCCTGAGGCTGTGCAGGTATGAGACTGCATGGTTGAAGGAGGCTTATAAGGATTAATTGGTACTACCTATACCAACAAGATGCATCTTCTTTTCGGTGGCCTAACCATAAGAACTTCATAATTAAGCGTGTTTGACTTGGAGTACTATTGGGATGGGTGACCTTTCAGGAAGTTTCCCAGAAAGCGTGCGAGTGAGGCCAAAACATGATGAAAAGACTCGTGTTGGTTGTGGGTTCACTCGATGATCTAGAAGCTGGTTTGGGGCGTTACAAATGGTATTTGAGCCAGACCTCTCCTAGTACGATGTGGTTCGAGGACGAACCATGCGGAAGCTGGTGGGCATGTAACACCCGAGGCCAAAAAAGGCAGGGGTGGTTACACCACATGTAAAACTCGAGGCCAAAGAGGGATAAGAGTGGTTGCCACATCAAAATGAGAGGGATCCTGAGACTGTGCTGGTATGTGACTGCATGGTTAAAGGAGGCTTATAAGGATTAATTGGTACTACCTATACCAACAAGATGCATCTTTTTTTCGGTGGCCTAACCTTAAGAACTCAACAGTTAAGCGTGCTTGACTTGGAGTAGTATTGGGATGGGTGACCTTGTAGGAAGTTTCTCGAAAAGCGTGCGAGTGAGGTCAAAGCATGCTGAAAAGACTCTTGTTGGTTTAGGCAGTCCGGGACGTTACGAAACCCAAATCCTAATGCAAACTAGAATCAACCCAAAAACCCAACTCCACCACCTTAGAAGAAGAACAATAACAAGAATCAAACAAAATCGGGAAAAGTTCCTTGAACGCCACCCCACTAAGCCAACAATGATCTCGAATGTTGATGAATTCACCATTTCCCAACTTACGCGAAATACAATTAGGAAACCTTGAATGACCATCCAATTTGAAGTTAAAAACATCCCTCACATTCCTCCACCAAAGAGAGGACTTCTTCAATTCCCAATTAGAAACAACCTCAAACAGGTTATCCCAACCATCACTATACCTAAAATTTAAAATATTGGACCAAATCACACCTTTTTTTCCGATAAAAGTCTCCAACCCCACTTACAAATCAAAGAATGATTGAAAAAACAATGTTTTTGACTCGTAAGCCTCATTCCTCCTTAGAAAGACAAATATTCTCCCAACTAACCCAACACACCTTATCTCTCCTTTTATTATTCCCCCACAAAAAAATCCCTTTGAATCTTGATAATTTCATCTACCACACCTTTTAGAGCTTTGAAAAAAGAAAGCAAGTGAATGGGAATATTATTAAGCAATGGATTAAGAAGAGATGCCTTACCATAAATATTTACCACTCCAAAAATCAAACCTTTTTCTAAGTTTCAAGAGGATAAAAGACCAAGTTTCCTTACACCTATGATTATCCCCCAACATAATACCAAGAAACGTGAAAGGAAACTTATTAATCTCATAATCTAAAACATTCAATGCTGCCTCTTATAATAAGACATCAAAATGAACACCAAAGTTCTTACTTTTATTCAAGTTAATGTGAAGACCTAAAACAAGCTCAAGCCCCCTCAACATGGACTTTATACACCATAAATTGGACCACAATCCATCACAAATGAGCATTGTATCATCCGCAAATTTTAACATTTCAAAGTGATCAAATAAGATTATTAAAATGAAATCCCTTAAAACTTTCTGAATCCAAATCATTACACATCAAACCTGATAAGCCCTCCACCACCAAAAGAAAAAGAAAATGAGAAAATGGATCCCCTTGTCTAAGACCTATAGTAGCCACAAAATTCTCCGTAGGAATATTATTAACCAAGATAGATAAGGAGCTAGAAAAATAGTAGCATTCATCCAAGTCATCCTTCTATGACCAAAACCCATTCTCAAAAGAACATAACGAAGGAAGCCCAAAGAAACACAATCATAAGCCTTCACAAAATCAACTTTAACCACCATACACTTCCTTCACATCTGTCATACCCCAAAATTTTCCCTCCTACTTATCAAGACAATTCACATCTCCATACTTAAGGATTTCACAAGGGTTGACCAAACAAACCCTCTTCTACGCAATCAATCCAAACTAGGGTTTTGATTCTCTCAAGTCAAAACGAATTTCCAAGGCTCCAAGTGGTCATAATACCTCATCATATGCTTCAAAGGATCACCATGTCAAGTTTCAAGCCTTACAAGTCAAATTTGCCCATCCAATTGCTCAGATGGTTGAAAATCAGCTGTATTGGATAAAAAGTCAACTGTGGTCAACATACAGTCAAACTTCATAATTTTTTATCCACATCAATATTTTGAAGTAATATTAATCATTTGATCAAAGTTTGACCATGATTCCTCAAGGAAAGTCAAGATTTGATCAAAAGTCAAAGTTTCTAAATTAGGGTTTGTTAGACAAAAGTCAACAGAACTTTGACCAAGCATAACTTTCACATACTTTATCAAAACATTTTCCACCAAAGATCATTTTGAAGGGAATTCAATTCTCTACAACTTCATGACTTCCAAGCTTTGGCCAAAAATGCTTCATTTGGAAGTTATGGATCAAAACATTATAGGTCCTTCTAAAAGTCAACAAAAAGTTATCTTTTTGCAAAGAAGTGTACATGAACATGGAAACTTCAATGAAGATGAAAACAAAAGGAGTGTTTAGAAGACATCTTGAGCTTTCTAAAAAGTCCAAGAACACCCAAAAATGTTGAAAATTGAGCAAGATGCAAGTTGTGCAAGTTGGGCATTTTTGAGGAGGTGCATGAAGAGAAATACTTGAGAAAATCAAATTTTCTCTAAATGGGCCTAACTTTTCTTGGTTCAAACTTGTTTCTTATCTAAATTAGAGCCTCCAAGCCTAAGGCCACGTCTTTTATCTTTTATTTTTATTTATTTTTAATTTTTATTCATTTAAATTAAATTAAATTAAAATAAAAGATATAAAATCTAAACATTAAGTGCAAGGTTGATTTTTTTATCATTCTTGAGGTCCAAGCAAGCCATACAAGCTGTCAATTTCGAAAATCATTTATTGGAAAAGGAATTGAATGAGATTTGATCAAAAAAGGCAATATTTGGTTTCATTCCAAATTAAATATTTTCTCATTGATTGGCATATATTTTCTTCATGATTCTTGACCTAATTCACTCTAGTATATATATACACTGATCCCAGATGCCATAAGGACTAATTTCAGGCCTCAAGAACCCTAACCTAAGTTGAAAAAAACCGTGAGCTTCAAGCAATTGGCAGCCAAAGTTTTGCTTCGATCCAGGTCATTCCAAGCATTCCAATCACTTCCTGGTGATCCTCTGAACCGTTCCAGACCCCTGCAAGCAAGCAACACATCCAGAAAGGAGATATCCAAATCACGGTTTGCAAAACTCTAACTCAAATTCGATTTCATATTTTCATGCATAATTAATTGCATTTAACCATATATTTGTGTTTGTGATGAAGTTTCGATGATGTCTGGATAGTTTAATTGAAGCTTAGGTGCAAAATGAAGAATTCACCATTGTTAGGGTTTGAAACCTTGAATTGGGGTTTTCCAGAATAGGAAAAATTGGACCAAATGAGTGGTACCATCATGCTCACTGGATTGATTCCAATCGATTCATGTATTCATAGCTAATTTGTCATTGATATTTAGCAAGTTTGATTTTTGCAGGGATCTAGCTACAGGAGTAATCTGTAGGTATAAGTTTACCCACGGAAAAGTCGTGGGTAAGGCCTTCGCTAATATTCAAACGAAGAAATAAAAGGTTGCGCGCGCGTTTTTGATTTAAACATTTCTAGAAAATTATTTTCACTTATAATCTTATTGTTTCATATTCTTAACACCATGTGCACTTGGTTCAGGTGGCAAGGCAGCGCGTGTGACCTATAGGGCTTGGGTTCGATCCTTGGCTTTGTACATTATTTTTTACAATCTTGCAAACTAACCATTTCCCTATTATTTTCATTATTTTCAATATTTCTTTTCAATTTATTTTCTTTTCAAACATTTTTCTAAAACACTGCAAAAATCATAAAAAAATATTTTCTTTTTACATTTAGGTAAAAAAAATACTTATTTAATTTTTGACATTAAAAAATAATTTTTTCACTTATATTTTAATTAATTGTTAATTAACCATTAAATTAACCTTTAATTATTTTTCCACATTAAAACTAATCCTGAAATTCCCAAAAAATATTTTATTTCTCTAATAATTAAGATTACTAACCTAAAACCTTTTTCTACTATTTTTCAAAATATTTTACTAACATTTTCTTATTATTCTGATTATCTATTTCTTATTTCGCATTTACAATTCTAGAAAGGATGTATGAGTCGCAAATTCTTATCATGTAATAGCGTAGATTTACATTTTCTGCCTTTATTTTTCGTACCTACTATTATGTATCTGCCCAAAAGCCATGTAATAGTGTAGGATTTACTTTCCGCACTTTACTTTCCACACTTTAATTTCTGTACATATATCTAACTGCTAGTAATTACGATTTGTATGCTAAGACTAAAATTAACCCTAGTTCACTTCTAACTTCAAGATAATATATCTGAATATAACACACTCATCACACTTGCACACCCCTTATGGTATCCTCTCTTGTTTCTTTTCGAAACAATGGTGATGTCCCTCGAACGTAGGGATATCTTAGCAAATTTGCCTACAAACAATATCATCACAGTCCCTTCGAATCAAAGATCATAGTCCCTCGATGACCCTCGATTGTTGCCTACGAATACATGATCTCGTCCTTTTGTTGTTGCCTATGAAAAGTGATGATCGTCCCTACGAATATGCTAAGGTATCCCTACATGATGACCCTACAAACGTCCATTTACATCCAACGAATAAGATTATCTACCAACTAATGGTATGGATAGCCTTATTCTAAAGGAAGCAAAATAACATGGAAAAGAGCAATTTGGGTAGGTAATAAGACTCTTTTGCTTGCTCCAATCAATTCAAAAATACTTTTCACGCCTCACACTATTTTCAAAACTTTTCAAACACTTTATATACACTCCAACGTGAATCATTACAAAGTTAAACACTTTTCCAAAACAAAACATTTCCAAACATTTCGTATACATTCCAGCGAGAATCATTACGAAGTCAAAGAGAAATGTCTTTTCAAAAACATCTTTTCAAACACACACACACAAAAAGAAATTTATAAAGTGAGCTAAGAAATTAAGAGCCCGTAGATAACTACGGATGGAAAGGGTGCTAATACCTTCCCTTTTCATAATTGTCTCCCGTACTCAGAATCTAACGAATGTCTTTTCCTGTTCTTTTCGCCTTCCCTTAATTGGATAAAAGAAAAGTCAGTGGCGACTCTTGCTATCCGCAACATTTGCGATAAAACGCAAAACAAACAAGTCAGTTCTCCCACCGTATCACAACATCTGTTTAGAAAAATTAATAATCTCATTGAGAACTAAAACACCATCCAATATCTATCTCCCTTCAATAAATATCGTTTGAGAAGGAGCAACTAATTTCCCAATAACACTTTCAACCTAGACACTAGCAACTTTGCTATAAGACGATAAAGCGAAGTACTAAAAAACAGGTCTAAACTCATAAACACTTTGAGGATTGTCATATTTAGGAACAAGGGAAATAAAAGAGGCGGTAATAGCATTAATAAGTTTTCCATGAACAAAGAACTCATGAGCGAAAGTCACCAAGTCATCTTTCACAAAGCTCCAACATCTTTTGAAGAAACCGAGAGAAAACCCATCAGGACCCAAACACTTATCACAACCACCTAACCACACCACTTATTTAATATCTTCAAATGAAAAAGGATCCTCAATAAATGCTCGATCATCCTCCGAACGGAAATTGAAAGATATACCATTAATGACCGACCGCGAAGCAAGCAGTTCAGAGAAAAGATTCTTAAAATGATTCAAGACTTCTAACTTAATATATGTGACCTCCTCAATTTTACCAAACTCTGAGCTCAACCCAAGAATATTATTCCTTCTAAATCCACCTTTTATCAAACAATAATAGAATTTAGAATTCCCATCCCCTCCAAAATCCATCTACATCTAAACTTATGTTTAAGAACCTTCTCTTTATTCAACATAGAACCCCACACATCCTTATTGGCTATGCATCTAGCACTAGAAACATCTACATTAACCCAACCACAAGTATTATCAACCAACGAATCAATAGAATTTAGAGAACCAATCTCCTTTTCAACATCCAAATCAATAATCTCAAATGTAACACCCTTCTAAACCCTAAGGAATATTAGCATATATTTTAATAAATAAATCAGAGTATATCACCATACAAGGAATATTAGCAGATATTCTAATAAATAAATCAGAGTATATCACCAAGGGTGTCACATCTTCATAAAAAACTACCTCCGGTCCTTAATATAAGAAAAATTTACTTTTTAAATTCATTCAAGAATCAATGTATTTGGTCTACATGTAGTCCAAATACATTGATTCTTGAATGAATTTAAAAAGTAAACTTTTTCTTATATTAAGGACCAGAGGGAGTACATCATAACAACACATCCTACACCATAATGCGAGTTTCAAAATATTTAACAAGGTACTTCAATATTTGGTTCTTCAAATTAATGCAGCAAAAATCATAGTTCAAATCATCTCATTGTAATACTTCATAAAATAAAAACATGCTTCATAATTCATACTTATAACTCAAAACAACTCGAGTACTATGTAGAGTGACTTTATAACTTAAAACAAAAAAAAAGAACATAAGTTCAAACCATTCGATCCCAACTCCGATGTTATATATCAGAGAAAGAGTCCCTTATTCCATGGAAAGCAAATAAACGGGTCTTGAAGCTGTACTCTAAGCTTTCTGGACTAATCTTGATTACCTGTGCGTTACCCACGTGAAGGAAACATTCAAACATAAGGGTGAGTAAATTATAATCATTATATACGACATAAGTAATAGACATGGAAAAATGTGTACATCATTAAGGCATCACACATCATCATATTTTCATGTTATACTCACACCTTCACAACTTCATCATTACACAAACACACATCATCATACACAAAGTATCATCAAGCATCACAATAACACATCATTATGCGATGTCACATAGAATGTAATGCAACATCGTAGACTCATGCATGTGGTAACAAAACTTCACTGATGACTTAGTCATTGTTATCTCCAAATATCCCCACCAATAGGATTGATTCTCACTTGGAACCAGAGCACTTCACTATTGCACCGAATCCACACTATGGGATTGTTGCCTTCACTGGAGAATTGTCCTACCATCACCACTGAACCGAAGTCTTAATCACCATCACTGGACCGAAATCATAACTATGCCATGCATGCAATGATACATAACAACATAATAAATATGTCCACTGCTAGTCAACACACATCACCATTCATGATTCATGATAAACATCGTCAAATCCTCATAAAAATGAACATATCATCAAAACATCATTATCACATCATAAAAAATAGAACATCGTCATAACTTTATCATGGCATCATAATAACAGACCATCATCATAATATCATCATACTTCATTATTACAAAACATCATTGCAATGCAACGCGGGGAACCTAATTCTATCCTAGCTTAGGTATTGGGAATATACTTCCTATTCTTCATGTTACTCCATATATTTAAACTGGATCTCGTTAGCTGACTAACATTTTGAATGACACCTCAATCTGAGCTCTAGAACTAAAGTTATGTCCTTTTTAAGAATGTCCAAAACAACCAATTAATTTTGGCTTCCATCGCCTAGAGACACACTTCTATCGCCTGGTGATGCTAACTCCACATCACACTTTTCTCAGAGACGCTAGAGGCAACACACTCCAGTAGCTTCCAACTTTTATGCCTCTCTTCTCCCCTGTCTTCGCCTGGCAAAACTCCATCGCGCAGGTACACCACCTTTATCGCCCGATGACGGTGCGTGAACAGGGTTTTCCAGTTGTGATTTTCTGCATAAATCAGTCCAATTTTCTACGATTTTATCACACTACATGTCCTAAAACATCATCTAATCATATACTTTCATCATCTATCAACATCCTACAGTTCTATACTCATTATACATCAATTAAAAACCATTATTCATCACCAATTCACCTATTCCTCATCAAGTAACACCAAATCTTCTTCAACCAAAACTTAAGGCAATCTATCGTTATCTAAAACTTAAATCAAATATAATAATAATTATAAAATTCCCCTTATCTCAGATTATAGCAGCAATGCAACTTCTCTTTGGCTCTCTATGGAAATCCCTCTACCTCTTTGCCCTAGACGTTTTTTCTCCATAATGTCAGTTTTCACGATTCTTCAACAATGACTTTCCCCCCTTAATTAGTTGTATAACCCTTAGACCCTTAATAACGAACTTCCTATCTTATCCTCACTCATTCTTCCCAAATGATCACTTTGTCCTTATTTCCTCTACACCACTATTATTCTATTTTCTCAATTAAAGTAATTACTTTAATTATTCTAAAAATACTTAATTGGTTAACATCACTAATTCCTTCTATACTACTCATAGCACCTATCACTTGTCACATTCCTCAAAACATTACATTCAAACATCATATCTATCTCAATCATCATGGTACACTTCATATTCATCATAATGTCACAAATCACCATAAGGACTCACATATAACAATCAAAACATGAAACACTTCACATTGACTCATATAATTACGCCAAATTAAATAATTAATCTAGAATTTGGGTGTTACACCAATCACTTCCTTATTCCAAATTTTTAACCTGGCTTTAAGAAACTTCAACTTCTCTTTAAAAACAAAAGTCGCCTTACCCTCTATAAGGCACAAATTCGAAACCTCCTCCACAAACGGCATAAAACCTTCACGGTCAAACCAAAAATTGAAGAACTTGAAAGGATTTGGACCCTAATATGGAACATTTATTTGCAACCAAATAGGACAATGATTGAAAAGAGTTCTAGCATCCACCACCTGACTCTCAACCATCATCCAACAAATATTCAAAAATAAGAAATCTATCTAACCTACTACACGTACTCCCATCTAGTTTAAACCACGTAAATTTATTACCCACCACCTCCATATTCTAAATAAACGAATTAAACTCCTCAACCTCCACTTTATTCAACTGATTTCCCAGACCTTTCCTCTCAGAAAAATACTCACCACATTAAAATCTCCCCCAATACACCAATCACCCATATCAAAAAAATGTTTTAGAAACACCAACCGACTCCAAAGCTCTCTTTTATGCACCAACAAACAAGAAAAATCAACATTTACAAAATAAATAGATCTACCTCTCCACTTAACATGAATACACAAAAACCATCACCCACAAAGCAAGAAACAATGAAAAACAAACTTGCTTTCAACAAAATCAGAATACCTCCAGAACACCCCTCCGTCCATTTAGCACACCACTCAACTCCTACATCCTCCCAAAAAGAGTCAACAGAAAAATTATCCAAGTTATGCAACTTAGATTCCTGAATGAAACAAATATCTTCTTTAACATCATGAATCAACTTCTAAAGACCACACCTTTTAGCCGATGCACCATACCCATTCATGCTGTACGTAACACAAACCATTGAGTATATAATTTATTATCATCCTTCAGACGTCTACTTCTTTAGTCTCCAAATCCCAAAGATGAATAACTTCAATTTGTTGAGATACATAACCCCCTCCAGAAATCCACAAAAGTTTAGCCTTATTCCAAATATCTTCCACCACATCCACTCTTTTACACTTCCAAAAACGCTTGATGGATAAAACCACATCAAAATCGAAATTTGAATTACGGTATAAAACAGAGCTCCCAGAAAAATTAGACAATGATGGTGTATCATAATAAACAGTAGGATCATTAATAGGCGGGAAAGGATTTTTTGGACTACTACTTCCTTCCCAAAAAATATCCTTAGGTAAGTCTTTAGAGAGAGATTTAAAACTAGGGGTGGAAACAGGCATGCCCTCCCTGTTTAGGCCCGTCCTACAAAAGCCTACAAAAAATGGAGCATACGGGACGGGCATAATTTAGGATGTTTGTCTAAAAACCTATCTCTGCCTCACAAAAAAGTGATAGTGAGGTGGGAAAAGCCCACAGACACTGTACCTTCTAAACTTAAAATGCAAAAAATTATGTAAATGTCATGCCTGCTAAAGACAGTGTAGAAAACGAGGCAGAATCGAACAAACACATTAGAAGGTAAGGGTCTAAATCCTTGACCCACACTGCACTAAAATGCGGGAAAAACGAACATGCCTAAGGGGCCGGACCCGTTTTTCCACCCCTATTTAAATCCATCAATCTAAAATTTGATTTAAATCTATTTAGATTCTAAGTTAATACTTTAAAATTCAAGATTTTAAGAATTGTTTTTCTTTGTGGTATAAGAAATTTAAAAAACAATCATCTAAGAACAAGTACATGAATCTATATTAAGATTATTATTATTATTATTATTACTATTATTATTAAGCTACATATTTTATATATTAAATTTCAAAGAAAGAGAATTAAAATAGGATAAATGTTAGTATTTTCTGAATAAATTATCAGAAGAAACAAACTCTTAAATCTCAAAAATAATTTATCTATTTACAAGAGACTGTCAAGGTTGTATGTTTAACATTCACTTTTTAATATCATGTGCATAAATTGATGCCTAAAAGTAGTTTAGCTGTATTACTTCACTACTGTAAAAAAAAATTAAAGACAAAGAAAACTTTTACTAAAAGCAACTGACATAAGGGGTGGGTGGGATAGTTCACTTGGCAATTGTTAATTGTGTTAAGGGGATATTGGTCCAGGGTCTGAGTCCTAGTAGTGGCATTTAATGGTATTTTCTTTTAAGATATAAACAAATTATTGATATTTATGAATCAACAACTTTTTAACAACTGGCATAAACAATGCCATATGATCAAACATTTGCAATACAAGATTCAACAAAGCAGAACCAGTACCAAACCTGCCTTCATACTACACCAATTTTAAAACTGGCCAATCCAACAAGAACTACACAAACCAATTTTAAAACTGACCAATCCAGCAGGAAGAAAAAACTCTCCTAGTTGCACTAACTGATTACATTACCGCAACACCTAAATCTATGCAACTTTCAATATGTTCATATTTTTTATAGAAAACATATTGTTGTCGCGGGTCGGTTTGCTTCAGTTTTGATATAATCCAATGTCCAAATCAATTAAAAATATCGAATTGGTTTGGATTAGATTTATACATTTTTACGACAAATTTCAAACCGAGTCAAACCAAAAAACAATGGATTGGTTTGAGTTGGATTGATCGGATACACTAAAAAAAACTGTAAAAATATTTTTAGAAAGAAACTTTTATATCAATTATTTTTTCATATTATTATAAAGGGTTAATTATGGTTTTGGTCTTTATAAATATGACACCCTTCAATTTTAGTCCTTACAAAAACTGTATTCGAACTTTAGTCCTCACAAAATATTTGCTCACCACAATTGGTCCCGCGTGTTAGATTCCACTAACGGAGGCTGACGTGTCCCAAATGTTTGTTGAAACATGGAATTTTTTCTTATTGAATCTCCAGCGTTGAGCCTTTATCTTTAACATTTTACCATCTACACTCTCTCTTTGTTCACTCTGCATGTTGAAAGAATCTCCCGACCAAAAAGGCCTAAATTAAACTTTGTCTCTCCAATCTGTTTTTGGTAGTCTCAACATGAAAGCTTCTAGTTTATGGTCCCAAATCGATCAATCATGTGGACTTTGTTCCCTAATTTCATCTGTGTGGTCCCATGTATGTACTCTTGTTCATCTTTCTTTTTTTAATTTTGTAATGTAAGTGGCAGATAAATAAACATTAATTAGTATAGGACAAAGATCTTACTATATTCTATTGCCCTAATTTTTATTGTATTCACTTGTCCTAATTTCTATTAAAATTGTATTATAAGCGTAGATTCTATTGCATTTGCTTGCCCTAATTGAACTTGGGTCTATTACCCGTACATGATATGGCAACATTTAAGGTAGTTTTCTACACAAGGGGTTGTTTTGTAAAATACCTTGACCTAAAATATGATGGCAAGGAAGTGTATCCCTTTAATATCCAAGATCTAGATTATTGGTCATTCGTTGAAGCTTGTGACTTTGTGAAAAGTATTGACCCTACATTTGATTTTAAGACTGTTAAGATGTGGTGGAAACATGATAAAGGATCCCTTGAAGAAAATTTGAAATCATTCAAAGATGATGGAGATGCTCACGAGTTGGCTATGTATGTTTTTTGGAATAAGAGTGAAATTGAGATATACAGTGATCCTAAACGATAAGTAGGAGGTTACACATTTATGGATAATGTTAGAGATAGGGGGATGGTAAGACTCGTGTAGGAGATAATTACACAACCAGATATATACATTGAGGATGAAAAATATGCACTAGTTGAACCTGAAAAAGATGCACCAGACGAGGCTGAAAAACATGCACCTGTTGAGGCTGAAAAAGATGTACAAGTTGAAACCGAAATTGACTCACAAGTTGAACTTGAAAATAATTCACAATCCTCTTTGTTAAAATAGTGTGGTATATATGTTGATACATTGACTGAGATACTGAAGGATGATGTTTTGGATGTTCCACCTTTGAATGTTGACACATCACCTTTGAAGAAAAGTGTCAAGATTTTTTATGGTAAAAAGCCAACAATTTTCAAGAAGACAACTTTCAAAACACTAGGAGCATATTTAATAAGTCCAACTTCCAATGAACCAATAAGTATTAAATTACACTCAACATTGACACCACCACTTACAAAATAATACTCTCCTCACAAATGAAATTTTACTCAAACCACTAAGGCAAGCAAGAGTGAAGAAAAAAAGTCTCTAGATATAGAAATACGCAATTTTTCTGGTTTTGAGGTGCGTGGCAGTCGCCATAGGGCAGTGGAGGGAGCCATGGAAAGGTGGTGGCGGACATCACCAAGGTCGTCGTGACCAGGCAAATTTGGGCTCCAACATGGTTTTGATCATTACTTTTTAACAATATATCAAAATAACAATTCATTTGAAGCGTTAGGAAGATAATACACATAAGTATAACATGATAGAAATAGGTGAATTGTTTGAGTATTATTCCTATGTCTATTATATTTGTGAAGTTGGTTGTTTATATGTTCTGTTAGTGAGTTATTGCATTGTCGTCATAATATTATGTTATGATGAATTGTTATGATGATGAAATTTGATGTTGTTATTATGGTGTTGATATTGATGATGATGTTGTTGCTACATGTTGTAATTCATGCATCCATGTTTTCATAACTTATGTTCTAATTATGTTGTGGCCTTGATCCTATTATGGTGGTTCTAGTGAGAGTAGAAAATTCCTATCTTGGGGAATTAGTGAAGTGTTGCCTATGGTGGTGGTAACTATTATTTTTGTACTCTGGTTCAAGAGTGAACCATATCCTATGCTGGCAGATCTTGTATCCTGTGGTGGTGGTGGAACATGGAGTGAAATAAACATATGTGTTTATAACTTGATGTCACATGTATTGAGTCATTGTTATTAGTATAGTACTTTATACGGCATTGCATAATTTTGTTGGTGCTATGTGGTGTGTTGATCCTTGTGAATTCATGACTATATGTTAGATCCTTGTGATGGAAGTTGTCTTAGTGATGGAATTTATGTTATGTTGATATTATTGATTGGTTGTATATTAATGTTACAATCTATCTTCTATTATGAATTCGCTGCAGTGTCTTCAGATTAGTATGTGATGCCGTGTAAAAATCATGAATGTGTACGTTTGAAAAGTTAAATACTTTGTTGGAACCCGTGTTACAAAGTAGGTATGTATATTTTTTATGAAGTGTAACACCCTTGTGTTGTGTTCTACTTAGTTTATTCGTTAATTATACGTATGGTTTAGAAGGGTGTTACATTAGTGGTATCAGAGCAGAGCGATCCACCCAACTAGGTTTTTATATGTTGTACGTTCCTTGTTGGTAGATTAGTGCGTGAACATTTTTAATTCAAGTTTCTCTAACAGTGTTTACGATTGTGCAGAGATATAAATGGAGGAAGAAATGATGATGCAATTACTGAGGCCTTGGAGTCGTTGACTCAGGAAATGACTTATAATTAACACAATCACCAAAATGTTGGAGAGAATGATGAATTTCGTGGTTTGGGAAAGTTTCCACGAAATAACCCTCTGGTCTTCAAGGGCAGACATGATCTTGATGGTGCACAATCGTGGCTCAGAGGTATTGAAAAGATCTTCATGGTGATGGTTTTCTCAGGGAAAAGAAAGTACATTTTGATACTCATATGTTGGAAGAGGGAGTTGAATATTGGTGGGATAATGCATGCCAGAGATCACTTAGGATTTGTTCAGAGTTACATTCATGAGAAGTTTTTTCATGAAGATGTGCATGGTAAGAAGGATATTTAATTCCTTGAGATAAAATAAAGGAATTCGACTATTGTTGAGTATACTGCCAGGTTTGGGGAACTAGTGAAATTTTGTCCATATTACAATAGTGCAACAGCTGAAGGATCTAGGTGTATTAAATTTGAGAATGACCTGTGTCTGGAGATTAGAATGGGTATTGGATATTAGGAGATTCACCAATTTTCAATGCTAGTGAAAAAATGCATAATTTTTTATGAAGATAATAAAGTTAAGTCTTCCTGTTATAAGAGTCTTAGTGAGAAGAAAAGGGGAATTGGGATCGTGGAAAACTGTATTTGACTTCAGCTTACAAGGGAAAACATAAATTTTTCAACGGGAAGAAGACAAGTGGGGGAAACTTCCATTGTTTTGAAGTGTTACAAGTATGGTGACAAGGGCCACCGTGCTAATGATTGTGTGAAAATGCTGAGAAGTTTCAAATGTGGGAAGACAAGTCATAATGTTTCCGAGTGCACGAATGAAGACTCGAATTGTTTCAACTACATAGAATAGGGTCACAATAGTACTCAATGTCAAAAGCCGATGAAAATTGTTGCTATGTTGCTCAGACTAATGGTAAAGTGCCTCCTTTGAGTGGGTCAAAGGTTCCCTAGAATGACAAGTTGATTTGAGGTACTTGTTTTATTAACATTGTTAATTTGATTTCTATTATTAATACTGATGCTACTCATTCATTTATTTGGCTTGAGTGTGCTACTATGTTGGATTTGAAATTGACGGGTTAAAGTTCTTTGAGACATGCATCTTCCATATTTATTTTGATAGAGGTTGTGGATCCAATGCCTCCAGTTCGTCCACCATATTAGTCCCTTGCTAACATTGTTGGATATGGCGAACGTTGTCTTCCATAGTTTGGTTATGATATTGAAGGTCGACCATAATGGCACACATCTTCATTATAACGTTTTCCTCGTTGTTAGAGTCTTTTCTTGCCTAATTAGTTTTCTTTTGTTCACCATGAGGTGGGGGTAACCAAAGACAATACTTTGGTTAAATGTAGTAAGAGTGGCCTAAGTCAGTTTTATCGGGGCCCCACAATGGATGTCAATTCTACTAGATAAAAATAAAATGAGCATGACAACGCTAATGGGCAAGGATTGTAAGAGACTTTAGGGTTTGTTGAAAATTAAAGCTAGCCCACGTGATGAAGTTAGAAGCTCTGTATGGGTGGTTTCTTTGTGTTAGAGATTGAATCCTCTCAACATCAAGGTACTAATGTATTTATAGCCTTGGATCGAACGAACCAAGTCTCCCTAGGATACAACGATCCTCTCAAGAGTGAGTGGTTAATATCCAAAAAATTATGAGAGATAGTTAGACCCCATGACTTCTTAAGTACTAAATGTTGACCCAATACACGCAACACTCACAAATGCACATTATGGATGGAGAAATAAAAAAGTTGAGCGATTGATTCAAGAAAGGGGCATTCAAATTAGATGAAGGACACTCTTACTAAGTAAGAGACGACTCTGAAAGAACAACGCGTACGCCTCTCACCCTCGTCCTCGCCCTCGCCCAAAAGTCTTCTTCAATAATTCCACTACAACAAGTGACTACAACTTAATTTCTTTATCTTCTTAAGAAAACAAATTACCTCTAATCTCTTTGTTCTTCTAAAGTACAAATAGAAAACTAAGTTGACCACCTAGCATTCTCACCCTTGATCTCCAAAAGAGTGGTGGGATTTTTTTATTGATGTGAAAAAGAATAAATCAACCAAGCTAAAGTTGTGACTTGTGATGATACACAAAATGAAAATAAATGCTCCACTTGGTGGACAACTAGTCCCACTCAACAATAACACAGGTAACCTCTAATAACAACAATCGCTCAATTGCTCACTATACTTATAGATCTTACATTTTCAAATGAACAATACATCTCACTTTTCTTTCTTACTACAACCACATGACAATAATTAACTCTTCTTTTTATCTTAACTCAATTTCAATTTCACTTGTTTTATGAATGACACCATTAATTTCCAACCTTGTTACTGCCAGAGCCTAGAACTTAAATTAAAGGTATGCATATAACTATAACTACAAATTTCCTTTCCTTGTTCTATTAAGCATTTATTGAATAATACATACTTACATAAAATATCTTTTTCAAATTCCTGAATAAATACAAAATCACATCAAATAAAAAATATATCATTTTTCCTTTTCTAAACTTTTAACCTCAGTTTCAATCTTTTTCATCAGAAAATGTTCCTTGCTCCTCCTCCTCATCATCATCACAATTCAAAGTTTTCTATTCTCTTCATCATCACAATCTTCATAACAGCAATAACTGCTGATGAAAACAACAACCACTGCAACAGAAGATGCGGAGAACAAACAGTGAACTATCCATTCGGATTCTCCGAAGATTGCAAAATCAAATTAACCTGCAGCAACAAAAATAATCAAATCAAAATTGGAAACTTAACTGTTCAAAAACTGAACTCTGATAGCATATTCTTATCTCTACCAGCTAAATGCAACCGTAGCACAAGTTTCATATATCCACTTTTCGGAAAAAACTATGCTCCAACATGGAACAACAACTTCCTCGTACAGAGATGTAACCATACTTTTAACGGTTGTATTATTCCAGCTTCAGTTTTTGTTGGAACGCAGGTAGATGTTGAAGGTTGTGATTCAAGAAAAAGTGATAACATCACTTGCTTCACGCGATCACAGCGTAACAGAACGAGTGAGGATGTTCTTACGCTTGATGATTGGAATGGAACTAGATGTGAATTTTTGTTCTCTGCTATTGCTGTTGATAACACCACAGTGGATGAAGCTCCGCTTCAGTTTCAGGTGGTTGAGTTAGGGTGGTGGCTTGATGGTTCTTGTTTATGTTCTCATGATGCTAATTGTACGGAGGTTCATCTTGCCGGAGGAAAAGAAGGTTTCCGGTGTCGTTGCCGTGATGGTTTAGTCGGAGATGGATTTATAAACGGTACTGGTTGCCGGAGAGGTTAGTCTCCCTCATTTTAAAATTACTGTCGTTTTAGTAAATAAAATTTACTCTCATTCTAACTTTTTAACCTAATAATTATTACTATTTTTTCAATTGTATTTTTTGCGGTATGAAACTTATATTGACCGAATTGGTGAAAGTCTTTATGCTTATTTAAAACTTGCTGATGATCATATGTTAGTGGTGGTTGCACGCTAGATTTATTAAGATAATGACAATGATGGCGGCTATAATTGTTGAACAAAGACAAAATGATGTTTCACTTGTGGTTTCTCGCATGATGATTTATTCTGTGACCAACCAACCAGGTTGATTAGAATAATGAAAATATTACTTATAATACTAAAACAGTGTGTGTATCAGAATTTTAGGATTAGGATTGGCGGAATCTTTTAGAGATAATTGTGTTCTTTATGAAAGTCAATTAGTATGATTATTTCAACATAAGTTTCACTATGCTTTTCTCTCTTGCTGTGGTAATTGGTTACTGAGATTTTTTTATAGTTAACGGGAGATTATGTTAGGTACCATAACTTTGCAGAGAGTATAGAAACATAGTTAATGTTCGTTCATTGTTTTGTATTATACTTATTGGTAACTTGCAAGAAAGAAAGCTTCAAATGTCAACATTTTCTGGTAGCCTATTTGAATTATTTATAGATCAAAATTTAGGTAATGCACATGCGTAGTCTCCTAGATATTATTTTCATTCCATTGTAACTGGTCAAAGGGGGAGATTTGTAGCAGGTAAATTCATCATGTGAGGATTAGAAAATGAACCTGAGTACCTGATATTGACATGTAACTTTGAAGTTCAGGACTATTATTCCCTACATTTAGAAAAACATGTAGTCACGCGTAACATCAATTGGTTCAATGTTGACCTTTATCGAATCGTCTTATGATAATTTTTGCCATTGATTTAAGAGTGGGCGGCCAAAACCAATAATCGAGTTAGTGTGGAATCCAAATCCGAAATTACTGACACATGTTTTTCTTCGGACAATAGAAATTGAGTGTCGTACAAGTTCTTTAAAAGCTAAAAATTGCGTAAAATATTGGTTTGACAAAATCAACAGGGAAGATTACTAGATAGATACACCACCAGATCCAGCTGCTAATTAGTCAGTATATATGGGATCTGAATTCACTGACTTTGATGTTCAAATATGAATTATTTAATGATGATATTAACTTTTGTTTTGGTGTGAGGACTAAAATTATACAAGGTGTAAAAGAATAATCTGCATCATATTGTAACTCCAACACTAACTCTGATATTTCCTTGGAAAAGTAACCTTTTATGTAGTACTAAATATTGGCAACTTTTCTAATAATTTTTTATGCTGTTTCATTTTCATCAGCTTCACATTGCACTCTTTCAACACTTGGGTCTAGCAAATGTGCCAAAGCACTCAGAATTGGTTTACTTCTTGGAGGTACAATCTCACTATTTCCAATTAATGAACTGTTTCTTTTTCAAAAATAAGGCAATTGTTCCATGATTGTTTGCAGTGATCATAGTTGGAGCCTTAGTGACAGCTGCACTGTCTCTAGTATGCTACTTCGCGAATCGCCGATCGACATGGCTAACAAAACAATTGACAGTAAGGCGCTTATTAAGAGAAGCTGCAGGAAACTACATTGTTCCTCTCTACCCTTACAAAGAAGTAGAAAGGGCCACAAATTTTTTCTCTGAGAAACACAGGCTAGGAACTGGTGCTTACGGCACGGTTTATGCAGGAAACCTTCACAACAACGAATTGGTTGCTATAAAAAAACTCAGGTATAGAGACACCAACAGTGTTGACCAAGTTATGAATGAAATCAAACTCCTTTCTTCGGTAAGTCACCCGAATTTAGTTCGACTTTTAGGTTGCTGCATAGAAAAAGGAGAACACATACTTGTTTACGAGTATATGCCAAATGGAACACTATCTCAACATTTACAAAGGGAAAGAGGTGGAACACTTCCTTGGACAATAAGACTCACCATTGCCTCTGAAACTGCTAATGCTGTAGCATTTCTTCATTCTTCAAATCCTCCGATTTATCATAGAGACATAAAATCTAGTAACATACTATTGGACTTTAGTTTTCAATCAAAAGTAGCAGATTTCGGACTTTCTAGGCTTGGCATGACAGAAATATCACATATCTCAACCGCCCCACAAGGGACTCCAGGTTATGTCGATCCACAATACCATCAAAACTTTCATCTTTCTGATAAAAGCGATGTCTATAGTTTCGGAGTGGTCTTGGTAGAGATAATAACAGCGATGAAAGTGGTTGATTTTGGTAGACCTCAAAGTGAGATAAATTTGGCAGCACTTGCTGTTGAAAAGATTAGAAAAGGTCGTGTAGACGACATCATAGATCCTTTCCTTGATCTTAATAGAGATGCATGGACCCTCTATTCTGTTAACAAGGTAGCTGAGCTTGCATTCAGATGCCTCGCTTTTCATAGCGAATCGAGGCCAAGTATGATTGAAGTTGCTGAGGAGTTAGATAATATCAGACGTAGCGGATGGGCGACGATGGAGGAAACTATATGCTTGGGCTCATCGGTTGGATCGGGGTGTTCATCTCCTCGTTATAATGGTAATGAGAATTCAGTCTCGAAGAACGAGATATCGATTGTTCCACAAAAGACTAATAGTTTTTTGCAAACAATAGAGGAAGTGAAGGATGGTTCCCCTGGTAGTTGGTCAAGTAGACCTAGCTCACCTTCAACAAACAGCTTGTTAGGAAATGTTGTTCAGTGAAATGAAGTTATTTTGTGAATTACAAAGGCTTGGCATTAGAATTGTATATAAAGTAAACTGTGAATAGTTACTATTAAGAAAAAAGCTGGCAATAACTAATACCAGAACCTATATTTATCTTGGTGAGTTTACTGCCAAAGTTGTCTTAATAACAGAAGTACAATTATATGTTAAGTAAATTCTGCTATGAAAATTTCTACATGTCGATTCAATATTTGAAAAAGGACAAAACAATGGCTGTACCAATTTTTTTGTGATTTTCCTTAGTGCTTCCTTACCACTAAAAGTGGCTCTAGTAGTTTCCTCAGTCCTTGTCATTGTGCCAACTTTGGACAAGACCACAACTAAGGAGGCCAACAAAATATCTAATTTGTCTAGTTGGGATGCTTCTGAACCTGACTTGGTCAACTTTGATGCATGTTGTTTTTCAAATGGTTTCACTAGATGCAGAAATTGTTTACCGTGACTGTGCAGGTGTAGTGCAAACTGATACCATCAAACTTGTCTACTGTCTACTATAACATATACTATACTAAAAGATTGTGCAAATTATTTAAATTGTCATTTTTTAAAAAATATTTTACACTACACTTTCGACATTTTAGTAACTAACAAAATAACTTTTAACTTTTTCACTTTTCTCATTTCATGCACCAATTATTAACTTTTCGTTGGTCCAAATTAAAAAACTCATTTTTCCATCTTACACTATTTTCTCTTTTCGCTCTCTTCTCTTTTCATTTTATATAATTATTTAATACATTTGAATTTTAATATAATTCATTCTTTTACAATTAATTATCTCATTTTAAACTTACATTTTAGGACATATTTTATATTTTATATTTGTTTATTATCAGTAAAATACTAATTAATATATTATTTAACTTTAATAAAATTAAAAATATATTTTATGAAATTGAATAATACTAAATACTCCCCTGTTCCAAAATATAAGAGAAAAAAATAAAAACACACTTATTAAGAAAAGTAAAAACACAATTATTTGACTTGTGGTATTTTTGAAATAAAGTGCTTTGAAAAATGTAAAAACATTTCTAATTAGTTGTTGGTTATAGAAAACATGAGAGAGACGGTAAACTAAATGCATTTTTCATTTAATTTTACTTTGAAAATGATAAAAGTGGTTTTTTCTCTTATATTTTGGGACAAGAAAAATACATTTTTTTCTCTTATAATTTGAAACAGATAAAATATCATTCACACAACTAATTTTTTATCTTACGGGTCACTATCAAATTATTACCATTATTTTCAAATGTTAATTTTTTTCTTTCTTCATTTCACAAGTTTTTTTTAAATTACTTAATACATTGAGTTTATTTTAATATTACGTAATTCAATTTAAACTAACATGTGTATCTAAATATATCATTTGTCAAATTTATCATTATATTTTGTATAATCATATTATTTATTGTAATATTTTGATTTCATAATTTTTCATTATATTTTCCCATTAAATATTAATTAATCTATTATTTAACTTTAATAAAATTAAAAATATATTTTATGAAATTGAATAATACTACATATCATTCACACAACTAACTTTTTATCGTACGGATCACTATCAAATTATTACCATTATTTTCAAATGTTAATTTTTTTCTCCATGTCACAAGTTTTTTTAAAAATTACTTAATACATTGAGTTTATTTTAACATTACGAAACTCAATTTAAATCCACACGTGTATCTAAATAAACCATTTGTCAAATTTACCATTATATTTTGTATAATCATATTATTTATTGTAACATTTTAATTTCATAATTTTTCATTGTGTTTTCCCATTAAATACTAATTAATCTATTATTTAACTTTAATATAATTAAAAATATTTTTTATAAAATTGAATAATACTACCTATCATTCACACAACTAACTTTTTATCTTAAGGGTCACTATCAAATTATTACCATTATTTTCAAATGTTAATATTTTTCTTTCTCCATGTCACAATTTTTTTTAAAATTACTTAATACATTGAGTTTATTTTAACATTACCTAATTTAATTTAAATTCACATGTGTATTTAAATACATCATTTGTCAAGTTTACCATTATATTTTCTATAATCATATTATTTGTTGTAATATTTTGGTTTTATAATTTTTCATTGTACTTTCCCAATAAATATGAATTTTTCATATGCATATCAAAAAAAAAATTTATCAATATTAAAATAAATTCACTCGTGCGGGAGCACAGGTCTCTGACTAGTTTCAATCTATAATAATGACTACAAGAAAGGAAGGAAAAAAAAAGACAAACCAAACATAATAGTCACATGTGTACTGTCATGTCATGTTTTTAAAAAGGATATTTCAAACTATCATTGATGTTATTGATATATACCATTATACTATCATGTTTTAAAAAAATAATTTTTGGTAAAGAGATTCTCCTCATTCAATGGGCGGAGGAGTGCAATTTAAAAATAAATAAAATTCCGCTTTAAAAGCTTCCGCCAAAGCAATGAGCGGAACTATTATAATTTACACATTTCCATCATTTGAATTGACTGGGTCTTTTCAAATAGCAATCCTCCACCTATTGAATGGGCAGAACCTCTTAATCAAAAACGTTTTTTTTTTAAAACATGATATAGTGGTATATATTGATGACACCAATGGTAGTTTGAAATATCTTTTCTAAAAACATGGCAATTTATCCCAATCTTTGTAGACCTAAGCGGTATCTCTTCTGTTTTTTTATTAGGGATTATAGAGTTATTTTTAATGACAAGTTATTAATTGTTAATTTCCAAGTGTATATTTACATACTTCTTAGGACGTATATCCTAAACCTCCAACTCTTTTTAACCTTTAACTCAATTGCTTCAAATAAGTTGAGTTATCCCCTTTTATTTTACATCTTAGTTATTTGTAAGGTGGTGGCTAGGGTGGAAATTGTTTTATTGAAATATTGTAATGTTTAGAAAACATGGTATTGTTGATCCTGATAATCTAAGGAAAATCCAATGCAAGTATTGTAAAAAAAAGGATAACTGGAGGCATCTACATCATCACTTGGAAGGAACTCATAAATATATTAAAGCATGTAAGGTTGTCCCACTCCTAGATGAAATCGAGAAAGAAATATTGCAAGTTTGTTGAAGATTACAAGAAAAAGAGTTACCATTAACAACTCTGAAAACATATTTAAGAAAAAGTGTTTTAGCTCACAACCTAGCAACAACTCTGAAAACATATTTCAAAACAAGGGTTTAAGAAATGATGCATGTCAAGACATTGTAATGTTTTTTTACAACAATGTCTTACCATTCAATATAGCAAGGAGTGAGGAGTTCACTATTATGTGCGATATGCTTTCAAGACATGATAATAGAGTCAAACCATCGTCTTATCATGACTTAAGAATTAAGTTATTAAACCAATAAGTGGAGTTGATAAATGAAGCTTTGGAAGAACATAAGAAGGAATGGAGGAACATTGGTTGCGCCATAATGACCGGTGGATAGACTGCTCGGAAGAGGAAGGAAATTTGAATTTCTTGGTTAATAGTCAAAAGGGTACATATTTTTGAAGTTTGTTGATGCATCCTACATATGCAAAATAGCCGGGAAAAAACTTTGAAAATCATTGATGTTGTTGTTGAAGAGGTTGGAGATGATAATGTCATTTAAGCCGTGACAGATAATGCTGCAAACTACAAGGTTGTCGGTGAGATGTTGATATGAAGGGAACAAATTAATATTGGACACCTTGTGTCATGCACTATCTTGATTTAATGTTTGGAGCTTTGGAGAAGAAGATATCGGTTCATGAAGAGACAATTACAAAGGTTACAAAAAATACAACTTTTATTTATTCAAGAACTTCTCTCAATTCGTTTTTGCATCATCAGACAAAAAACAAAGATACGGTGAGGCCAAACGCTACTCGATTTTCCACATCTTACCTTACTTTAGGGTGCTTGTATGAGAAAAAGGAAGCTTTGATAAGAATGTTCAATTCCAAATAAAGGAAACTGAGCAAATGTGCAAAGTTAAGAGATGAGAAAGCCATTGAATATGTGGTTTTGGACCAAAAAATTTGGAAGAATATTGTTATTTGTTTGAGGGGTTCGACATCACTCATTAAAGTTCTTCATTTTGTTGATTCAGATGAAAAAACAGCCATGAAATTAATCTATGAGGCAATGGATCAAGCAAAGGAAGAAATCAAAAGAATTTTAATGGTATAAAAAAAGGTATATTTGTTTTATTTGATTTTCACTACTAGCAAAAATATTTTTTATGCAACTATTTCACCTCACATATCGTAAAACCGATGTATATATCCTATATGCGCCATTTTTTTCTAAAAGAATATATATTATATTTCGTCCCTTTTACTGAATACTGAGGGCTTAACTAAGTCAGTATACCCAGTTTGAATCCATGTAGCATCCGATTATGTTTTCTTGTCATTAAAAATGGCTCTTTATTAAATATTTTATTTTTAATCTAAAAATAAGTCATTTTTCACCTCGATTTTGTTTTCCAACCGAGATAAAATTGTTTTCCTGAGTTAACATCAAAATGGATCCTGACAAAAGGTTCAAAGGGCGTAAGCAAATTCTCGCTCACTCACTCACAAGATAAGTTATTTTTTTGGTCAAGTATGCCTTGATCATGTTCATGCTTTCATACAAAAAAAAACATAAACACAAAATTTAACATAAGTCAAATGAGCTAAAACAAAATTGTTAGTCTCCTGAGCATATAGTAAACAATGGAAAAATTCCTCACAAAAAGGCTTGGATCTAAGGTGATTTAATCATGAACAAGTAGTGCAAAAATATAAATGGAATGATATTTGTTCAAATTAAAATTCTCAAAATCATTTTATGTTCTAGAAAGCAATAAACATGTACCTGAACAATGTACCAACTTTTCAAGACTATCATTACCATAAATTTGCATGTTGAAACAATCAAACTTGAAACAATTACTACATGCTTCTTCAAACTAAACAAAGACCAAATTTATGGACAAACAACAACAATGACAACATTTAAAATTAACTATTATTTAATACTACTCTAAATGGCATGGGCGAAAGTGGTTAAGTGGGTTTAGAAACTTTAACAGGAGCAGCAAAGTGTGCTAAGCATTCTCTATGTGTGTTAAGCGTGCTACCTATTGTTTTGTCTTCCAAAAATACATCAAAAGTCAACTTGCTTAGCTGACTTTCACCATCTACTACCTATACTACTTAAATAAAAAGTTGTAAAACATTAAAAAAATAGGATTGCCTCCCAACAAGCCCTTGTTTTATGTCGTTAGCTAGACACCGTTTTGTATGTATAGAAGCTCTTTCATGTTGCCTCTTTGTTTGGCTAGTTTTCCATAAATGGCTAATATTGAGTTTTCAAGTGTTTGATTTGAATAAATCAACATACACACTCATTATAATTCTAATCAAATTCAACAAGGGTGAACAAAAAACTTCAAAACAATTTGATTCGAATCGGGTTTTGTACATGATTCGAATCAAACAACTTCCTGTCACCTCTGCTCAATTTGATTTAGATCACACAATTTTTCAGCATTCTTCTTAAGGGCTTGGAGTAGTTAATTCGAGTCATAATTTGTACATGATTCAAATCACATGGTCTTTGATTCGAATTAGACATTTTACTTGATTTGAATCAAGTGAAAAATGGGTCAAATATCAAAATTGCTTATATTCCATTCACTTTCTCATTTGACTTAATCCATGCATTTTTCTTGATTCGAATCTAACCAACTTTTACCACTCAATTGTGTGCTTAAACTCAAGCGCATATTAAAACTTTTGTCAACACCTTTTCATGTTAAATAATTTCATATTCATTTTGATTTTCTGTGAAATCAACTCTCTCACTTTGAAAACTTCAAAGTTATTGCAATTGAATATTTTTTTTCTTCAACTTTAGTTTGCGTTTTAGATCTTGATCAAGAGAGATCTTTGATTGATTGAGGGAGGTGATATCTTGAAACTAACCGTTCTTGGAGAATAGTTAAAGATTTTTCAGTTTGTTGCAAGTTTGAGAAGTTGTCACTAGTTTTGACAAATTCTGCTGAAAAGAATGAGGTTCTTCTCTCCAGATTGCCTTAGTAGTGACTGTGCGAAAGGCTACAGATATGGCAGAGTTTTTCTCGGATCTTCATACAATTCTCCGCTCAAGGAATCAGTGGGATCAAGGGTTGATTGATACAAATGAGGGCTTGGAGAAGAATTGTTTATATTGGAAGAGTGATAAGTATCGATCGTGTAAAGATTGCGTATAAAAGTGTGGCGTGAATCCATATACAAGTCCAGATCCAAAATTGATGTTTTATTTTCTTCAGCATTATTGTGGATAAGTGATTGTATGAACTATTTTAATATTTGTCAAGATAATGGAATTATCCAAGTTCCGATGGAAAACCATTGAAGAGTGCATGTGGACTCACACGAGAACGACAAAGTCGAAGCACAATAAATCCCAGTGTCATCTATCTACCTTTTACTCTTGCATTTACATTTAATATTATATTGCATGTCTGGGTTTTTTCAATTCATTGTGTAGTTTATTGTTTATTGCATTGATATCAATTTATTGCGTAAGATTAAGTTATGTTAGAATTGGGATCTAATCGAGCTGTACTAGTGATTAAAATCTGATATTTTATTTTCAAAAATTTGGTTGATTTGTTTTAAAATTTTCTATTCATTCCCTCTAGACTATTTTCTTGCACCATGTTCTCACCCAACAAAAGGCTTAATAAAGCAAGTAAAATTATTCTACTTGTTACACTTTCACTATGCTTATATTGAACCCTAATTAAATTAGGTGTCGTAGTGTTACCCATGCAGGCATCCCCTAGGTTCAACGCATCAAAGATTAAAGATATTTGTTCAAGATCAACCTATTTGGTTCCAAGAGCACCACGATCGCAACCTTCGGATCGAGACACACCTCCCTGGAATTGCTTGTGAATATTTGCTCTATCTTCCACAATCTCCTCCATTTCTGGTTCCGCCATGGAACAATGCCAATAAAAGATACATGTCTCCACTTGATATCATCCATTATGATGTTTTAACTCATAGTTGTACGTCGTCTATTTTGGGATACATATATTATGTCACTTTTTATGATTTCTCAATCAAAGTTATGTATTTAGATTTATCAGAGGAAGTATGTCATTAATATTCTAGATATGATGAGTCTTATGGATTGGGAACCGATCGATACTAAAGACTTAATGTAAATCCCTTTCTTTATTATAGAGAGCTAGCTCTATTCTAATCTAGATATACTAAAGACTGATGATAAAATTAAATGATAACATATTGACAATATCTATATTTTCCACTTAATGTAAGTCAATTCCATAACTCTTCATGTGACACTCATTGGCATGCATTTGTTTGAATTCTTAAGTACATCAAGATAACACCTAAAAAGGAATTTTTTCACTAATAGAGATCACTCAAATATTGTTGGATATTCAGATGATGATTGGATATGATATGTGAGTGATGGACGATTTACTTTTTGTTACTGTATTTCTGTGACTCGAATTTTATTTCTTGGAAGAGTGAAAATGACACTGTTGTTGCCCGATCAAGTACAAAAATTGAATATTGAGTTATAACTCATACAATATGTGATCTTGTATGGTTGAAACATTTACTCAATAACTATTGTCTTGCAAGATTGGTTTGGTAATGTAACAACCAATCATCTTCACATCTCTCATTCAATCCAATTTAATTTTAAAGGATAAAACATATAGAAGTTAATTATCATTTTAATTGAGAAAATATTATTTTTGAGTCATCAAAAGGAAAACAAAAGATTAACATGTCAATATTTTTATCAAATATCTACGAAGTTTTGGAATTACCTTTATATGTGAGGACAAAATGGATGCATATGATACATACACTTCACTTTGAGGAGGATTTTTGAGATGTTGATAATTATGATAGTATTATCTCTAGTTTTTTTTCTGGAATTATGATAGGGGTACATTAAGACTATCTTTTTATTTTATTTTATAAAATGAGAGTGTGACTCACTTATGCCTATATTTAGTGTATTTAGAATACGTCTAAAAATATCTATTTTAGAATTTGAGGAGTATTTTTGAATTTTATAAGATGATTTTCCACTATTTAGGATAGGATAAGCGATCCCCTATTTTATAACCAATCACACCATTGTTTTTTTTAGAAAGGGTGTCCTTTTCACACAATTGTTGAGAGAATTTAACACAGCCGCATGCTTAAAATCAGGATCAAACCTATAACTTTTAGTTAAGTAGGAAGAGATTTTTTACCATCTCATCCAAATACTCTTGAATATGGACCACATCAGTGTTCACAAAACCGTTTCTATTTTTAATCACAAATGCCATGTATAATTTATTGTCTTCTTAATACAACATAAATAGATATGAATGTAGATATGTATGTATTATAGTTTTTTTAAAATGAAAAAAATAAGTATTTTAGAATAAAAAATAAAATACATGTTTTCTTCGTGTCTATGAAGAGAAATAAAAAAGTAAAAGAAAATTACCCATGATATTAAAAACTGGGAGAAAAATAGTTTCTTGAAATTGACTTAAGAAATTGAGAAAAATAAAAAGCAATTCTGTTGTGAATCGGATGCTTTGTAACAAAATATAAACTTATTGCTTAATTATCAAGAAACAATTAGGGTAGGAAAAAGAATGAAGAAAACGATGAACACAAGGATTGGTTATTAACTGTTATTTTTTCCTTACTCTTTAAATAAGATTACAAGTATACAAGAATAACAAATAACCCTCTCACCCTAAAATAGAATTTGCAGTATGCAATGATGAGAGACTAGTATGCTATTTATAATAAACCTAACATACTAAACTAATAGGCTTTTATCACAAATACGCATTACAAGCTAACTTAGGGTACAAACTAACTTAACCAATTGGACATAACAAATAGGCCCAATTCGATGCTAACAATCCTAGCATCTTTCGACACTACAAGCAAGAACACTACAACTTGTAACACTTCGACAACAACATGTGAGAAAACTTCGACTGCATGCTAAACTCTGTCAAACCAAGATACTACCTTCGACCCAATAGAGTTCGGTCCAATATCTCACAAATCTCCATCTTGGAACAAACTCTATTATCAACTAACGAACTAGTTTTCTTCATGCAGCTTTATCAACTGCATACAATGGAAAAACTTGCAACTAGGCAATGTCTTGGTGATCATATTAGCATCATTATGATCTGTCGAAACCTTTAGCACTTGGACTTCTCCACGCTCGATTACCCCTCTGACGAAATGCAGCCTCACATCAATGTGCTTGGTTCTCTCATGATAGGTTGAATTCTTCGACGGGTGTATTTCACTTTGACTATCACATTTAACAGTGATAACTTCACCTCGAATTTTCAGCTCCTTAGCAAAACCTTCAAGCCATAATGCTTCTTTCACGACTTCAGTTAAAGCAATATATTCCGCTTCAGTGGTTGATAATGCAACAACCTTCTGAAGTGTTGCTTTCCAACAAATTGTTGTATCAAACAAAGTGAAAACATATCCAGAAATAGATTTTCTGGAATCCATACAGCCTGCATAATCAGAGTCGACATATCCTTCGATTACTGCTTTACTATCTTCACCCAAGGCTCCACCATATATTAAGACTCTGTTCAAAGACCCATTTCTGTACCTTAGAATCCACTTCAATGCTTTCCAGTGAGCCTTTCCAGGATTCGCCATGTACATGCGTACAAGACTTATTGCATATGTTATGTCGGGTCTAGTACGAACCATAACATACATCAAAGAACCTACTACATTATCATATGGAATGCTATTCATATAAGCTCTTTAGACCTCAGTACTGGGACACTGATCAATACTCAACTTTAATTGAGGGTTTGCTGGAGTCACAACAGGCTTCGAATTCAACATACCAAAAGTTTCGAGAATCTTCTGTAAATATGCCTCTTGAGATAAGCATAATTTCGAATGCTTTCTATCTCTTCGAATGTCAATTCCAAGAATCCTAGAAGCTGCTCCTAGATCCTTCATTTCGAACTCCTTATTGAGTTCAACCTTCACCCTCAATACCTCTTCGACATTTTTACTTGCTATGAGAATATCATCAACATAAAGCAAAAAAATAACAAATGAATTACCAGGACGAAATCTGAAGTAAACACAGTGGTCGAACTGAATTCTAACGAAACTTATGCGTGCCATGAATTTGTCGAATCTTCTATTCCACTGTCGAGGAAATTGTTTCAGCCCATATACATATCTATTCAACTTCCACGCATAATCTTCCTTTCCCTTTTCGACATACCCTCCAGATTTCCTCATCAGGATTATTTCATCTAGATCACCATACAAGAACGCAGTCTTCACATCTATTTGTTCCAGTTCAAGATCGAACTGTGCCACCATGGCAAGCAACATTCGAATGGACCTATGCTTCAAAACAGGAGAAAACACATCATTGAAGTCTACACCTTCTTTCTGAGTGACACCCCTTGCAACCAACCTTGCCTTGTATATTTTCGACGCCACTCTTACGATTCCTTCCTTAACTTTGAAAATCCATTTACAACTGACTAACCTGGCTTCAGCAGGTTTCTTGATCAATTCCCAAGTGTTGTTATCATGAATAGACTTCCTCTCATCATCCATGGCCTTCATCCATTCAGTATTATTTCGACTCCTCATAACTTCCTTATGGTATATTGGTTCTTCGTTTAGAACCTCACTTGCAGAGATTAAGGCATAAGCTATAAGATCTGCATACCCAAATATTTGAGATGGTTTGATGACTCTTCGTGTCCTATCTCTTGCCAATAGATAGTCATCGGCAGTTTTCTCAACTTCATCGGCATCCTTTGCTTCTTCGACTTTATCTGGGATATGCAATTCAACATCAACATGCTCCACCTCAACAGGAATCTCTACCTGTTCCAGCTCTTCGTCAAATACTTCTGCACTTCGACCAACATCATCCATTTTCTTGAAAGCCATTTCAGCTTCATTGAAAACAACATCTCGACTGGTGATAATCCTTATGTGACCTGACTCTAGGCACCATATCCTATAAGCTTTTACTCCTTCAGGGTATCCCATGAACATGCATTTAAGAGCTCTAGGCTCGACCTTATCTTGCCTAATGTGAGCATGGGCTATGCAGCCAAATACTCTCAGTTTGTCGAGATTTGGTAGATGTCCCGACCAAACTTCTTTAGGTGTCTTCATATCTAACGCAATCGAAGGACATATATTTATCAGATATGTTGCTATCGAAATAGCCTCAGCCCAAAACACCTTCTTTAACCCAACACTAGTCAACATGCATCTAACTCTCTCCAAGATGGTTTGATTAAACCTTTCAGCCAAACCATTTTGCTGTGGAGTTCCTACAACAGTTATGTGCCTTGCAATACCAGAGGCATCACAAAAGCTGTCGAATGCCTCATTGCAAAATTTAAGACCATTGTTTGTTCTCAACCTCTTGACATTTATGCTAGTTTGATTTTCGACCAAAGTCTTCCAACCTTTGAAATTCTCAAAAGTTTCATCCTTAGTCTTCTGAATGAATACCCATAATTTTCTAGAATAGTCATCTACTATGGATAGAAAATACCTTGCTTCTGAATGTGATGGACACCTTGTAGGCCCCCAAAGATCAGCATGGATGTAATCAAGGGATCCATGTGTTCTTTGTTTTCCTTTGTTGAACTTCACTCTGCAAGATTTTCCAAGTACACAGGGTTCACAAAACTTCAGCTTTTCAACTTTGTCTCCACCAAGCAAATTTTGTTTCCCTAATTCGACCAGACCCCTTTCACTGACATGGCCTAATCTCGTGTGCCAAATTTATGTCTTCGACAAAGGTTTAGTGGATGCAACATTTGTCGAATCACTTACAACTTCAGCCTCAAGGGTATACAAGCCTTGTTTCTTCACGCCTCTCAAGACTTCCTTCGACCCCTTCATGACTCTTAGGATACTTTTCTCTCCTTAAAACACATATCCTTTCTTGTCGAATTCACCAAGAGAAATCAAATTTCTCTTCAAATCAAGTACATACATGACTTCAATCAATACCTTATTGACTCATCATGGAGTTTGAATCTCATAGATCCAACACCTGCAATTTTGCAAGCTTTTTTGTTTCCCAGCAATACAAATCCACCATCTTGATCACATAATTCCTCGAACAAGTATTTGTTTGGAGTCATGGGCCAAGTGCATCCAGAATCCATAATCCACTCCTTCGATAGGTTGCTTCTCGAAACCACAAGAACATCAGATGAGTCAAAATCATCTTGAACAATAGGTGCATTGCCATTATCCTTTCCTCCATGATCTTTCAGGCATTCAGGGCACACTTTTCTTGTGTGACCCGCATTCTTACAATGATAGCATTGAATACCAGATGTATCACCACTATAAAACTTCTGCTGACTTTTACCTTTTTTCTTGTCGAACTTATTATCTTTTCGCAAGAATTTTCCTTTAACGGCCAAACCTTTACCAACCGTCGAAGGTTTACGCTCCTTTCGTTCGTTCAAGTCCTTCGAATACAAGGCTGATTGAACTTCTTCAAAGGTCAGAGACTCTCTTCCAAACAAGATAGTTTCTTTAAAGTGAGCATGTGATCTCGGCAACGCGCATAACAGCAACATCGCTTGATCTTCATCGTCGATCTTCACATCAATATTTTCAAGATCAAGAATCAGCTTGTTGAACATATCCAACTGCTCAGCCAACACTTTATCTTCAATCATCTTGAATGAATACAAAGCTTGCTTCATGTAGATTCGATTCACCAACGATTTGGTCATGTACAAACTTTCAAGTTTCACCCATAACCCTACCGCCGTCGTCTCCTTTGATACCTATCGAAGAACCTTATCACCAATGCTCAACAAAATTGCGCTGTGGGCCTTCTCTATCATTGTCGTCTTCTCAGTTGTCGTTAACGCTTCGTTCATGGCTGATTCTCCCTTCAACGCTTCCAAACAACCCTGCTGAACCAGTAGGGCTTTCATCTTCAAGCGCCACAGACCGAAATCGTTCACTCCGGTGAACTTTTCAATCTCATACTTTGTCAAAGGCATCTTCTCCACGCTCTTCGCACCAATTTGTTGTGAATCGGATGCCTTGTAACAAAATATAAACTTGTTGCTTAATGATCAAGAAACAATTAGGGTAGGAAAAAGAATGAAGAACACGATGAACACAAGGATTGGTTATTAATTGTTATTTTTTCCTTACTCTTGAAATAAGATTACAAGTATACAAGAATAACAAATAACTCTCTCACCCTAAAATAGGATTTGCAGTATGCAATGATGAGAAACTAGTATGCTATTATAATAAACCTAACACACTAAACTGATAGGCTTTTATCACAAATACCCATTGCAAGCTAACTTAGGGTACAAGCTAACTTAACCAATTGGACATAACAGACGAGACCAATTCGATGCCAACAATCCTAGCATCCTTCGACACTATAAGCTAGAACACACTTCGACTACAGCTTGTAACACTTCGACAACAACATGTGAGCAAACTTCGACTGCATGTTAAACTCTGTCGAACCGTCGAACCAAGATACTACCCTCGACCCAATAAAATTCGATCCAATATTTCACAAATTCCAAAAATTAATTACATAAAAGTTTGAGAAATTGTACTCAAACTACAACTTCCATTGAAGTTATCGAATGTCTTGCAGTGGAAACTATTCTTGCAGGAAAAACTATATTGTTAATCTTAAGGGATTCGGAGGCTCATACGAGGGATGCATGGCCTCCAAGCTATAGGTCTAGCTTACTCCGCAGTTGGGAGCCCTTAGAGATAGATTAGATAACCCCTCTTGAGCGTGTAGCTAAGAGAGGGAATGAGAGAATCCCCTTTCCATGGCCCTGAGGCCTCTTTTATAGCCTAGCCATCACTAATGATCATAATGATGTAACCGTCCATTTAATACTTGAAACCGCTACTTAATGATTCGTAACGTTCGTAACCGATCCATAAGTAGCATAGCGGAGACCAATCCGACCCTTCTAGCCCGGATAGACGTCCGGGTCATATCCCAATTCCGGGAACTATATCGGATAAGCGTCTTATATCTCATCCGAGAATCATCCCGGATGCCTGCAAACCCCCCTCCGGCCTTACATCTCGGCTGGGGAATTTATGCATGATCATAAGCCCCCCGAGCATATGGTTTCTAGACCTTGAAGCCTTATGCTCGTTTTAATAGAATCATAAACTTCAACCCAGGCCGAACCTCTAATACCAACCTGTGCCTTAGTGCGAATTTGCACACAGTGGTTTACCATTCTTCGCTTTTTGAGGTTTTTTAACGTAGCTCACGTCGCTGGAATCGACACTCCAGCTTAACCCAAACGTAACGCTGTTTTAAGCGGGCGGATCCGGGACGCATGGCGGGATAAAAATTCCTTCGACCTCACATCTCGTCTCGGGCGGAAGATATATAGAGCACTAGCCCCGAGTATCTTGAGTCAAGGCTTTGGTGAAAAATGTTTTGGCGGGATCCATTAAGGTCCTTCGCCTTATTTGCACGGTACAAACAGAGCTTTTAAGGTTGTTTGTGAGCGATTTTATGTTATGCCACTAGCCCCAAGCCATAGGATGTAACAAACAACTATCACGATGGTTTGGGCGATCGTAACAATTTGTTCACAACGCCAAAGTATTCCTATCCTCGTCATTGAATCGATACTTGTTTAACAAAACATAACGCTCGTTCTTAGTCCGAGCTGGGCTCAGAACTTTGTCGGGCTATTGGTAGTAAGACTTAGCTTAACTAGACCAAAGTCACATGATGCATCTAGCGGGCTATTCGGCTTTTCCAGCACATAACAACTGTTCATGACACCACTTCAGGTTTTTATCGCTTTAACGCATTAGATACAGAGCTCCCTGCGGGTTGGCTGATTTTAGAGGTTCAACACCACTAAGCTGATCCGAGATAGGACCATATCTCTATGTGACGAACCCGAGGTTTCAATGTCACTAAGAGTTGATCCAAGATAAGACCAGAGCTTCGTGATTCATTTGGAGATATCACTTCCGCTAAGAGTTAATCCGAGACGAAATCAGAGCTCTTGGTAGCTCACCTGAGGCTTCAACGCCACTAGGAGTTGATCCGAGATAGGACCAGAGCTCCGTGACTTGCCAGAAATTATAGGTGTAACCGCCACTAGGAGTTGATTCGAGACGGAATCATAGTCCAGGCGATGGTGACCAGGAGGTTGTTTCGAGTAGGAACAGAGCCTTTGAGGTTGAGCCTCATAGGGATGATCCGAGACGGATTGAGCCCAAGAGGTTGACCGAGGGTTGAGCCTCTAGGGTTGACGGAGGGTTGAGCCTCTTAGAGGTTGACCAAGGAGTATTCCACATAGGAGCAGAGCCTTCCGTGGTGAAGGCGATCATAGACCGAGCTTAGCGATCACGTCGCCAATGGGTTCGAGCCTCGCGAGGTTGACCAAGGAGTATTCCACATAGGAGCGAGCCTTTCCGTGGTGAAAGGCGATCATAGACCGAGCTTAGCGATGCGTCGCCAATGGGTTCGAGCCTCGGCGAGGTTGACCAAGGAGTATTCCACATAGGAGCGAGCCTTTCGTGGTGAAGGCGATCATAGACCGAGCTTAGCGATCGTCACCAATGGGTTCGAGCCTCGGCGAGGTTGACCAAGGAGTATTCGGCGTAGGAGCGAGCCTGCGTGGTGAAGGCGATCATAGACCGAGCTTAGCGACCGTCGCCATAGGGTTCGAGCCTCAAGCGAGGTTGACCAAGGAGTATTCCACATAGGAGCGAGCCTTTCGTGGTGAAGGCGATCATAGGAGCTTAGCGATCGTCGCCAATGGGTCTTGAGGTGCGGAGCACTTTATCCGTTACATCCTATGTAGTTTTTACAAACTATAATTAATTCCAAGATGCCTCTTCCCTCACACAGGAGGGTAAGACGACACCTTTACATAATGGTATTTTAAACAATATTGTAATTTTTTACAAAATTTCAACAGTTCAATCTACCCGACTTTTCGCTGTCTTCTCTTTTACCATTCTTGATTGGGATGGTTATATGAGCCCCCCAAGCGCTTAGTCTTTGTTGAAAAAAGATGAAGTGCTTGATACCAAGCCATTTTTATCAAGGAGGACTCAGTTTTGTCGTTTTTTGCTCCTCGAGTACTCAAGCTAGGTACTTTGTTTTATTTTCTACATATTTTCCGGATCCCTCCTTATTTTGATACTAATAAAGTTTAGAATGCCTCCCGCCCGCGTAGGGGATAAGGACGACACCTATTTGCCAAAGTAAAAATGAGAGTCTTTACAATCGGCTGAGACATTAGCTCGCCTAATACAATAGTTTTGTTAGAAGTAAACTCGTAACTTATCCGTCATTTTAGTTGCTTTGTCTTGGATTCCATGCTTTCCAATTCCGTCCTCCTTTAACTCCTAATTCCTTAGGCAACTTGCTCAACTTTGTATTTATTATGTTGAATTCCCCTGTATGTACCTCGGGCAGTCACAATAAATAAAACACATTTACAAAATGCCAACAAAAATGGGGCCATTCTTAAAATAAAAAATATATTTAGCATAGAGATAATAATACCACAAAATAAATAACAAGTACTGCTAAGTATTAATATAGAATTCTACCAATATTGGATATTCCACTTAACAGCCTATGCATGGCTATTTATTGAAGAACTATAGCCGCCAATAACTTTTATAGAAACTATCATCTTCACAATGTCGTATAGCATAAAATACTTATTACAGGATTTCAATATTTAGTATAGCATGAATTATAGCATAAAATATATAAATACTTATCTTCTGGTGCAATGATTTTTGTATGCATCAACTGCCTTGAAATCAGAACTCTGCCGATAACCTCGTCTTCTCTATATTGGACTTCGACTTGCAATGTTCGATAAGTAGTCTCAACACTTGAGTTTGACAGCCTTGTAGTCAGGCTTAAAATCTTGTCATCATTTCCATGCTGATGCTCAAATGTTTATAGCAATAACATGACATATGGCTTAATATTTTAACCACAAACTTCTTAAGCAGTCGCCATGCTTAGTACTGCTAAAACAAAACATGTTTGGGATAACATTATCATAGAACAAGAACACCTCCTTCAAAAACACACTGATCAATATCTAAAACCAATACAAGTTCATAAGGGTTATGACAAAATCGTTTACGAGGTGATGTTGATCCTAGTAACCATTGTCCGCTTGGTATCGCCGCCATCTTTCAAGATACTATGTAACTCGGGATTTCTATTGCTCCATTGTTTTCAACAAAGGGCTATAAAATAAATGTTAAACATTTTTCCTTTGTTTCAACAATGTTCTGTACACATTAAAATCATAAACAGAAATTGAGTACAATCAATTAGCTCTTGTCACTGGGAGGCTTTATGACAGTTTATTACGTGAATTTTGCGGCCTTGTGTGATTAATTAACAAGATATAAAGAGAATGACTTAGCTTTGCTGTTGGCAATGTTCCGAGGACATAACTTTAAAGTACTGACGACGTTCACACTTATTTTCTTTGGCGTCAACATCGACATAGTACCTTCCGTTTGACGGCATGGGGTCCCCCCAGTAATTACAACAGGAGGAATGGCATGCCCTCGAGCTGTAATTGCAGCCATGTTTAATCCAACCAAGACAATGACTTCGTCATTGGCCGTTGCAACATAAGCTCTCCATTGAAATTTTGATAAGGCTCTTGGCTGCCAATTCGCCCAGCTATCTCGCCAAGACAAAAAGCGTTGCCTGAACATGCTCCTGGAATTCCTGAAACTTATTTAACAGTGCAAGATTTAACAATATGCGTATCGTAGATAAAAAGTATCTCGACAACAGTATGCATTTCAAGAAATAACAAGATGATACCATCTTTATAGGCATCAAGCATGTGTTTAAATGAATGATACTTCGTTATTATTGCAGTAACCAAGAAAGAATAAGAACAACTTATCCTCCTGACGGCGAGTCTTAACATAGACTTTCCGTTCTATGAACACAGGAAGTTGTGAAAGCAGTTGCCATCTTACACATGCCCTTCACGATTGTATAGAGCCAAATACTCATCCTTCAGCAATTTTGTTTGATGTATGAAGAATGGCTACAAGTGTCATCGCTATTGTAGCTCGGCATACTGTAATACTCATCTCGGTGACATCGCCGGTGCAGGTATCATGTCGATGTGGTGGCTTTGTCTCATGGCGGCATCAACCTGTGCCTCGCCGATGCTAGACGTCATTCCCACTAACAGTGACTGTTGCAACATGATTATTTCCATGGCTGGTCATTTGCGTTTCTAATGGATTTGCCGAGTTCCTTTGTCATGCTATCTAACCTGCTTCGATGATTAGAATGATGCATAGGCCAAAGCTTACAACAAAACACACAGTAACACAAGGAATGCACGTTCACAAATATTGTGACTAATAAATCCATATTGATGTTATGCTGATAAGATACGAGATAGTTATGCACTTTTAGCAAGTGCTTTAATCAAGCAAAGCCTATCCCACGATACTAATATTCAGAAAAATCCATCTATCACTACGACAGGCACTTAGGTTAAACGCATAACTTTAGTGATAATATCTAAGTACTGAGTACTGGTGACTTATCTTTTATGTTGCCAATAATTCGAGGATGTGAGCCGCGGATATGTTTCCTTCCCGTCCCTCTACGAAAACCAACTTCGTGCCGACATTAGCAATTGATTTCAGGTGTTTGTATATTTCTAATGGTTCTAATTTCCAGTTGTTTGTGCTATCATCGACCCTTGATCGGCTTCAAGTAATCCACTCGCAATGTTATTTTGACTTTGTAAACAATGCCAAACAACACGTCTTCCTAACATCCCAGCATCTATTTGGACGGGCTTCTGATGAACTCTGACTGGCGTCTTGATAAGCTGCCATGACGCATAACTACTCCATCTTAGGTCCTGGAAACGATTGAAGGCACCGTAATCGCTTCTGTTATCTCACAACTAACTCCAGCAAGACACTTTTACCACTGCATCTGTTGGACACAATTTAATCAAAGGAGATGCAACACATAGATCCCAATTTGATACACTTTGGATCCGCAATAGCGATTTAAAGGAATAATTAGCAATGAAAACAAAACCACATAGCAGTCACAAATCAAACATGAATTCATTGACAAGTCTGTGAGCATTAATTCGTAACTGTCGTGACAAGTTATAACGATCCCGTAACGGATTGAGTTTTCAAACTAATTTAAGAGGAACCTAGTCCTCCGTTGTGTCAAGCATTAAATGACAATAAAACGAATAGGCATTTATGAGAAATCACTTATCTGTTGGTATTGTCGATGTAAACCCGAATTGATCGCCGATATGGAAACTCTGTGATAACGTTAACGGGATCGGAGGTCCTCTCCGATCCGGGAACCGGATCTTCCACCATTCTCCTCGAATCAATCATATATCGTAACAGACCCGCTCAGATGATGATAGAACGTGTACCTTCAAAGGGTTTCTGGGCTAGATCGAAACCAGCCACATGCATCACACAATGTGCTCCCTTCATTCTGCCGCGCGAGGAATGACTCCGCCTTATCAAATCCATTTTCCGATTGCCATTCACAAGTGGCCTTTTGTTTTTTTTTAAAAACCAATAGCATCAGGGTGTTGGCATCATTGCATCGCATAGTACTAGACCCAAATGTGGTTGCTCAACACATGTGACTATGAGACATGGAATGAAACATGTGCCCATGATTCCTGTAGATTAGAGGAAAGTTATCCAAGGAGTTGATTGTTTTTGTGTGGCCCGGGATAGTTTTACCGGGGCCCCACGGGCCAATGTTCTTGCAGGAAAAACTATATTGTTAATCTTAAGGGATTCGGAGGCTCATACGAGGGATGCATGGCCTCCAAGCTATAGGTCTAGCTTACTCCGCAGTTGGGAGCCCTTAGAGATAGATTAGATAACCCCTCTTGAGCGTGTAGCTAAGAGAGGGAATGAGAGAATCCCCTTTCCATGGCCCTGAGGCCTCTTTTATAGCCTAGCCATCACTAATGATCATAATGATGTAACCGTCCATTTAATACTTGAAACCGCTACTTAATGATTCGTAACGTTCGTAACCGATCCATAAGTAGCATAGCGGAGACCAATCCGACCCTCCTAGCCCGGATAGGCGTCGGGTCATAATTCAGGAACTATGTCGGATAAGCGTCTTATATCTCATCCGAGAATCATCCCGGATGCCTGCAAACCCCCCTCCGACCTTACATCTCGGCTGGGGAATTTATGCATGATCAGAAACAATGATACTCATACACATGAAAGAATGGTTTAAGTAGAAACCTAGAGATTATGGTCATAAGAAAAATGGTTGGATCTTTAATCGCAAGGATACTTAATACCCAATAAAATTTTAAAGGTGTAGTGTTTATCTTCAATTTTTTTATACTTCATACCACAATTCACAACATAGAGAGACTTTTTTATACTTCATACCACAATAAATTCACAACATAGAGAGAAAAAAATATGTTCCTTTACGTGTCCGTCATGGCATGGTGTAGGCTGTCATAGTCTAATATTAGTACATTATTATATTGAGACATACAAGACATTATGAATGAAAATAATAATAATTGAAGTATAGATATTAGATAGGACAATTGAATCCAACAAATAGTTGTTATATATCAAGAGGGAATAAGAATAATTGAAGTATAAAATGTTCTTGCTAGAGTAAAGAGAGCCTCGACTAACAAATGCTTATAAAGATTAAACTTACTTTTTCTAATTCTTGTTTTATGCGGGCAATGAAATATTGAAATGCTGAGATTCTTGAAGTAGACGCAGATGTGGTATGTCATATATATTAAAGTTTGATGGAGTTGTAAGATAGAGACATAGATCAGAATTTTTGGATTCCCTCGTTTTCTGATGCTTTTTTTATGGTTCAATAAATAAATAAATAACAAACTTTTCTTGTTCTTGTGCTGACTGTTATCCTAAGATTCTTCAACTTTGAAGCTTAAATGCTGTAAAAAAAATCTGGAAACTTATGTTTTGAATTTAAATTTGTTATCGTATTTTTTTATTTATCATTCATGCATTTGTGCTATAGGACATTTTTTTAATCCATGTTAAGTAACTTTTATTTTTGTAATCAAGTCATTCACAAAATTTTACAATTGCAAAGTGAATAAAAGTTTTTCATATTTTTTGGGCAGAGTTTCTCTGCAGAAAATAATTCTTTTTTTTCTTCTTTAATTTTTTTTCATTGTCATTGTTATTGTGTGATGATAACAATCTTGTTCATCAAAATTGATAGAAATTCATCATAGATTTTGATGGATTTCCAAAAATTTCAAAAATAAGGGAGAGAAAATAAATTGTGTTATTTTATTTTAAAAAGATTTTACAGGCAGGGAGGGAGAGAGAGAGAGGGGTTAGATGATGAAAATTAAGTATCTAGAGAAGGTGAATATATCTCCAAAATAAAATAAAAATATATTTTAAAAATTTCTATTTTGAAAACAAATGAAAAATTATGACAATCGGAAGATTAAGCTTAGATCAAACAAGTCGTCTATACCGAATCGACTATTAGAAATTCGGATATGTGTTCGGAACCAAATAGAATGAAAACCAATGATAAACAATTAATACAACAGATTTTCAAATACTCGTTTTATTATGAACTTTGAGTAAACTTATTTCCAATAAAATTATTGATAAAATGAAAACTAGCAAATTTATTGACACTTGGTGTGCTATTGATTTTTTCGATTTTTCTTTGAACTTTATTGATATGAAATACTACTTACAATCTAATTGATTGTAATATAATTAACAAGATAATATCTTAATTCACCCTTATATGGGTGAAATAAACCTCTATAAAACCCAAAATATCCTTTGGAGAAGCATCTGAATGCATCTTAAATCAATTTTCAAGGTATTTCAGAAATACATCTCCAAAAACACTCATGTTTACACATTATTATTATTTGTGCGCCAAACCCTTATTTTAGAGTTGACGACGCATAGGGAAGTTTCCACACAACTATATGGGGAAAAGGAAGAATTCAATAAAATTCACAATACTCTTGTTCCATGTGTTAGCGGTTACACACCATTTTGTCCTCTTCTTCTGTGCATTTTAAAATGTAATCGAACCATTTTTTGAATGTATTGTCGTGCACAGTGTAAACTCTATATGATTCAATACATATATAACATATTTATTTAACATTTTACTGCTGTTTATTTTTACCGATTTAATTTTTTTCACGCTTCAATGGTTTTGATTATACATAATTCAAATATGCATATCCGAAATAACATTCATTTTTAAAAAACAACAGGGGTTATTTCGGATATGTCAATCCGAAAATCCCCTATATTTGTAAAAAAAAGTTGAATTCAGAGATTAATTTACGAAACATGCCCTGGTGGTAGGATAAGAATTTTTGAGTCCAAATTGCTCCAAATATTCTATAAATATGGTATCAAACCAGTTCTTCAACATCACACACCACAATCAGAAATGAGCCAAACATATACTCACTTGCTATAAATTTATATGGTGTTTCATACGTACATTGCTCAAAAATGCGTTTTTCAATTTACTTTGAGTATATACAGTAATTTGTACAACAATTGAACACACAAACATCTAAACTGGAGACTTCTATTTATACTAATTGTAAATGAATAGTCTTCTTAGTAAAGGAGGACACGTTCTTTCATGCATGTGTTTGATCTTTCAAAGTCCCCCACATGTCTCTTTTCAAAAAGAACAAGTAAGCGCAAAAAATGTGAATGTTTCAGCCTTATGTAAAATTTCTTTGTCGAACCCATTTTAAGTGTCTTTCGAATATCATATTTCGTATTTGCCTTGTTTTGGTCGAAAATACCATGTTATCATGCTATCAAAGCATTTTCCTAACACTTTTGATTCCTCTTTGAAGAAACTTTAATATCTTCATAAGACCTTAAGCGTCAAAGTTTCCAGCTAACTCAAACCACCTATAAACTTCTCTTAATTGAGTTTCCCATTTTCTTCATCAAACGCGCAAATTGGAATCTTGTAAAGCTCTCATGAGTAGCGAGGTTAAGGCACACGCCAAAAAATCGTTAAATTTCTTAAAAGGAGTCCATATATACTTCAAAAACTTATGACCTTGATTGAGTAATATAAATCATTGAGGGTGTAGAAATATCAGGTTCCTAGAATCTTGTCATCCGCCCAATAATAATCTTCAACATTAGCGGACAATTCTAGGGCTGATAGTAACGTCTTCTTCACTATGTCTTCTTTATTATTCAAAGACAAGAAAAATGGGATTGTAAGTCATAAATTTGGACCTTTCTTCAACCACCATCTCACTTCATCAACAACAACATTACGATTGCACATGGATTTCTAAACCCTTAACAAGCGCACAATAATCACTTATGTGCAAGTACACCTTTTTTTAGGGATCACACATGACAAGTCAAAGATAATTATAAGTGTGTCTCCGAGTCACACTCATGTAAAATTTCACTTAGACTTAAAAAGTTACACCCCACTCATATACTGACATGAACGTTGGGATGCTAACATTTTGCATGCACTCATCTAATCATCGAAAAGTCATCACCACCATATCGAAAGCCTTACCACGATGACCATCCTCAACAAATCGTCAATTTTTTATTCTAATGCGGAAATGTTATATAAATACTAGAAGAAAATTAATGTCATAATACATGTAGCACGGTGAGTGTTATAAATAAAATTTGTGTGACACACTAAAATACGCGATATCTATTTTTTTCTTTTTTATTTTATTTGAGAAATTCTTACATATAAACATATCTAAATTCATATTTATAGAAACATTCAATAAAAAGAGAGATATTTTTTAATCTTTTTTTTTATTTTTTTTAATTAGATTCATGGAGTGATTGTGATTATGAAGGAAAAAGATAACTTTACATTTATTTTTTTAGTTAATTAAAATTTTGTGAGTAATTGCATATAAAAATATTTCTTATGGTTTTATCTATCTAAGAATTTTCCATTTTATTTTATGTTTTACTTTTTAAATTTAATTGCTAATGATATGACTTTTAAGTAGTGTTCGTATTGATATTTGTCTTTAATTAGTCCTTTTCACTTTCATTTAAGAGACAAAAATGCGCAACAATGAGGTTCATAAACTATAAATCGAATGATAATGAGCCACCAAACACATGATTAGTTCCTATTAATCTACATTCTCAAATAATTAGTCTATCATCCAGCTAATGAATACTCAATCCAAAGCATATAAAACCCATACATTCTTTGGACACTATTGTAAGAAACTTTTACTTTTTTGATTCATTTGACTATCAATGTATTTGGTCCATGTATATGTATCAAGACATTGATAGTCAAATAAACCTAAAAAATAAAAGTTACTTGTAATTGTGTTCGGAAGATATATTATATACCATGGTCATGGAGTAAGTGGGTCTATTTTTGACCTTTTCCTCAAGTTTTTTCTCCCATGCTTGAGACTTTTCTTCTTGGACTATCGCCCCAAACATTTGTTTTTTTTTTTCGTTCACATTATTTTCAACTGTCTCAATTTGAAAACTTGAAAAATACCCTCCAATCCATTCACTTTGAACTTGTGAAAGGAATAATGTACCATACAATAGCTGTCTACACATTAAAGGCAGTCATAAATTCTAAGGTAAGAGTAATGAGGGTAGATATACCAACATAAATGAAGATAACTTTTTCTTGTGTATTTTATTTCAAATAAAATCTTTTTGTTCTAAGAGCAGTCCTATTACATTTCGAAAAGAAGGATCCAAGGGGACCAGAGCTGATAACTTCAAAAATTTGAAAATCAAAACAGAATTGATTTGGTGATTGATTTCGAACAACTTTCATTAATATAGCATGTGTTACTTATAGCAAGTTTTCAATCCATTTATCTACATCTAACTACTACAAATATTGCTCTTAGCGTAGGTTCTTCCCAAATACATTTTCAAATGGTGCTAGTATAATTTATTCTCTATCAATGACAGCTAACATGTACTAGTAAATTGCTAATCACATCTATTAATAACTATTTATTTAATTTCTAGTACTAAAATAGGAAATGACTTCATGAATTTCATACTCTAGTGAAGCCAATTATCATTAATAATTATATATTACATTGGTTAACTAGCTTAAGTGAGATATTGTCTCACCTATTCATTCTAATATACCGTTAATTGATAGCAATAATAAATTATTTAAAGTGAAGCAAGTCAATAGGTCATGAATTGAGAATTCCATTTTTTAAATACTTCATAATTGTAATATACGCAAGTGCAATAAACTCGTTTGCAAGCAATGAAAATATGACATATGGTCTAATAGGTTATATTGGCTTTTCAAGGGTTTAAAGAAGAAAATTTATCTAATGCAACTTATTTTTGTTGAAATGTATTTGCCCTAATAGAGAGTAATAGTAGGTGGGAGTGAGATTCTGATTTGATTCATAGAAAATAAAAAAGGATATAAGGTTTGGTAAAGGGAGGAAAAACGTTCCAATTTGACCTCCTTTTTAAGAATTTTGATCAAGGTTCATTTGTCTTGTTTGAGTTTGTGGATTCCATTCTGTTTTACCGCTTTTTTATATTTTTTATAATAACTTTATTATTATTACTTTCCTTTTTCTTAAAGTATAATTTCTTCCTTTGTTTTGTTTCATAAAAACCTCAACATAAAGCACAAACAAACAATTTCTTTCATTCTCCTCTTGTATACCTCTTTTTTCCATTTGGTATTGAAGTTCTGAGTACAAGTCAAGTCTATTTCACCTCTTCAAGACTATCATAATTCTGGGTACTACCCACCCCCACATAATATTTTCAGTGTCTCCAGTTCTAACTGAAAGTTTTACTATCCTTGTGCTATTCATGGATCTGACTTTCCATTAGCATAGTTTGAGATTCCTAGACAATTTACAGAAAAAAATGTCATCATCTGAAAAACCTAGCTCCAAAGGACAGGCATGGTTCTGCACAACTGGATTACCAAGTGACATTGTGGTTGAAGTGGATGACATGACCTTTCATCTTCACAAGGTAAGTCTAACACCATATACATAAAAAAAAACTACTCATTCTGTTTTATGCTTATTTCTGATTATAGTAGTTTGTTTTCAATAACTATTACAGTTTCCTCTGATGTCAAAGAGTAGAAAGCTTCATGACCTGATAACCCAGCAAGAAGCTGAGGCAATAACGCATTCTACCGTCCAACAGGACGAAGAAGATGAGGATGAAATCGTGGAAGAACAGTGTCATGTGACGTTTACTGATTTCCCTGGCGGCTCTGAGGCGTTTGAGATGGCGGCTAAATTCTGTTACGGTGTTAAAATGGAACTGTCACCGTCCAATGTAGCTTCACTCCGTTGCGCCGGTGAGTTTCTTGATATGACAGAAGAGTACTCGGAGGATAATCTCATCTCCAAGACAGAGAAGTTCATCTCACAGCATGTGCTCAAGAGTCTCGGCAACTCAATCAAAACCCTAAAATCCTGTGAGCGGTTGGTTCCTATGGCGGACGATTTGGGAATCACGGAGAGATGCATCGATTCGGTTATCTCCAGAGCTTCGTCGGCGGATCCTGCGTTGTTTGGTTGGCCTGTTAGTGAAGCCATTGCTTCCGCATCTAAACAGATTCTTTGGAACGGAATTGATGCTGCCGGAAGAAGAAACGGTGCCGGTGGAGAGTCTTGGTTTGAAGATCTGGCGCTTCTGCGTTTGCCTCTGTTCAAGAGATTGATTCTAGCTATGAGAGATGCAGAGCTTAACCCTGAGATTATTGAAACCTGCGTAATGTATTACGCCAAGAAGTACATTCCCGGTGTTTCGAGATCGAGCCGGAAGCCGTTATCGTCGTCCTCGTCGGTTTTATCAGAGACGGAGCAGAAAGAGATTCTGGAAACAGTTGTTTCGAATCTTCCACATGAGAAGAATTTGAATTCATCCACAGCGACAAGGTTTCTCTTCGGATTGCTGCGAACCGCGAACATTCTGAACGCTTCGGAAGCATGTAGAAACTCCTTAGAGAAGAAGATAGGGTTACAGCTTGAAGAAGCCACACTCGATGATCTTCTCGTTCCAAGTTATTCGTATCTGAACGAAACGCTTTACGATGTTGATTGTGTAGAGAGGATTTTATCTCATTTTCTGAATGGCTTTGAAGCGAGAAATGCCGCCATTGAAACAGTCGCAGAGGTAATCGAAGGAGATGAAACCGCCGCGAGGACGCCGGCGATGATGCTCGTCGGGAAACTCATTGACGGATATCTCTCTGAAATAGCTTCAGACGCGAATCTCAAGCCGGAGAGATTCTACAAATTCGCAATCTCTCTTCCAGATCAGGCAAGACTCTTCGACGACGGTCTCTACCGTGCCGTTGATGTGTATCTCAAGGTATTGTCAGATCAATCAATTTGCGTTACTAATTTTTTACTTTACATTTTGAGAAAACGAATTTTCTGATTCAGTGTGTTGTTGATTGATATATTTCAGGCACATCCATGGGTTTCGGAATCGGATAGGGAGAAGATTTGTGGATTACTGGACTGTCAGAAACTAACGCTAGAAGCATGCACACACGCGGCGCAGAACGAGAGACTTCCGCTACGCGCGGTGGTTCAAGTACTCTTCTTCGAGCAGTTACAGCTTCGTCACGCCATAGCCGAGACGTTGATAGCGGCGGAGACAGGTACGGAGATAGGGCGTCAATCGGCTGCACTTGAAGGCGAAGAGGAGGACGGAGGAGGAGGAGGAGAACCATTACGGTTAACGTTAGAATCAGAGCACGTGCAGGAGGAAAACAGCACGTGGCGTGTTACGGTGAGGGAGAATCAGGTGTTGCGCTTGGATATGGATAGCATGAGGACGCGTGTGCATCAGCTGGAACGGGAGTGTTCCTCGATGAAGAGAGTGATTGAGAAGATTGAAAAGCCCGGCGCACACGGCGGTGGATGGAGGGCGTCGCTGGGGAAGAAACTCGGTTGTAAGTTTAAAACTCAGGTTTGTGACTCGCATCAATCAGCGGTTGTTGATACGCGCAAGGGACGCCAACGTAACTCGCAGCATCCTCATCATGAATAGCCAAATAGGCACCACGCTCAGTTTCTCGCGTGAGGATCATTGTAGTTTGGTACAGTAAAGCTGATACGGGTCCCACTTGTAATTGTTCAATTTTTTTCCTTCTTTTTAATCTTCTATATAAAATTTTAATTAATCACCATCATAGTTTTATTTAGTTAGATAGAATTCGGATAGGGTTAAATAATTAAGTTGTTAAATCTAAAAGTAAAAACATGATTAAATTTGTAAGAGAGTGTTTGACTCCTGTGTGGCAATTATTGGGACGACTAGGTTTGAAATGTCGGGTGAGCCAGCTTTTAGAGTGATGGTGATGTGGTGAGAAGCACAAGACATGACATTATAGAAAATGAATTATAGTGGGTGGCATGGTGGAGACAGATAATAGGTAATGGAAGTTCTAGATACTTTTTCTTCCATGTTTATGTGATTTTTGTTGTTTGTTACAGAACCGAATCACACTCATTATTGCTTCTAGTAAAAGTGCTTTTTCTAAACTGAACGCACTCGTGATGATCATGAACCGCAGAAACAGCAACAAAGGTTTCTAGTACACTTTATGAGTTTGATGCCGGATTAATAGTTGCATTGCTTCCATAGCTTGGCAACATTAGCATTTTTGTGATTAGGTTTTAGGGAGCAGGGGGAGAATGTTATGAATCAATTACATGGGTTCAAGAAATCAAACAAGAAATCTACAACCACTTTTCAAATATGTTTAGGGGCAGTGATGCGAAAAGGCCAACCCTGGATGAATTTGAATTTAGAAAGACCGACGCGGAAGACAATTTCGTGCTTGCAAGGGAATTTTCAGAGGATGAGATTGGAAGGGCAGTCTGGGACTGCGACAGTTCAAAGAGTCCGGATCTAGATGGTATATCATTTGAGTTTATCAAAGAATTCTGAGAAGTGATCAAAAGTGATTTCAGCAGGTTTATTGGAGAATTCCACACGAATGGGAGGATAGTCCGTGGCGCAAATAGCTCATTTATAACCTTAATTCCAAAAACTGGCAATCCGACCAAGCTGAACGAGTTCCGGCCCATTTCATTGATCGGATGTATGTATAAAGTGCTAGCGAAGCTGCTCGCAAACAGGTTGAAATTAGTATTGCATAAGGTGATCTTTGAAACTCAATTCGCTTTTCTTAAGGGTAGGCAAATGCTTGATTGCATCTTTAATGCAAACGAACTGGTGGATGATGCTAAGAGAAGGAAGAAAGAAGCAATAATCTTCAAAGTCAATTTCGAGAAAGCATTCGATTCGGTAGACTGGAAGTATCTCGATTTCATGATGTTGAGAGTGAGATTCAACGATATTTGGAGGGGCTGGATAGCAGAATGTTTGAAGTCGGCGGTAATTTCGGTGTTGGTAAACGGGAGCCCAACTCAAGAATTTGCAGTCGGGAGAGGTCTCAACATACTTAACTCACACAACTTCTCGTCATTACCGTCGCAACATAATCAACACTTAAACACGTATACGTTTCTTATTCCATATCCGAGGTCACTCATCCGCGGAATATCGATAACTCTATTAATCTCGTCGTATCACTCTTATAGTGACATCGACATAGTCCACTTAATCAACTTCATTATATCATAGAGTATTACTCATCATCTACAGTAACTAACAACAATATCATGCAACCGAACAAAATTCTATAATGCCAACTTAATAGTAGTAGTTCGACCACCAACCATACAATCCATCTTAAATAACTGTCCTTATCAGAATTCTTATCCACCTATAAGATTCACAGTTTCAACCAAAACTCAAACTCCCTTCACATGCATCAATTTTTCGCTTCGGGACGTTAGCCCGCACATAAACCATCTATCCCGAATTGTTCAACGTTCCTCGACTTTTCCATGGATACATCTCTGTTAGTTCTCATCAACTCGGAAGCAGCCAACTTCACGACATAACATCCATTACTTATTGCACTATTAAGATAGCAATTCCAGTCTACATACTCCAATACGATCTCGTCTACTATTAACACGAGATTAAGGGTGATCAGTTCCTCTATTTGTCAATAGATATCCGAAAATCATAATGGATTATAAACCATCGTTACTAACCATAATAATGTTCTTTTCCAACTTGTACTCAACGCCATACTCCAATAATCTCCAAAGTGTTTTACAGATAACCTCACAACTTCCCTCTCATTCGATCTTGTCGATGAGTCACCAACATTCAACATTCTACTTGTACACCAACAACCGCTATATTACTCCTCATCTTCCAAGAAATAAACATGAACAACGTCTGGTCATGCTTTATCAAGGCCTTCCAATTTGATCCATAAACGAAATCTTGAATTCATGTCACCATCGGGAACCAACACAACATAAACAATACTTGCATTGTCGCCACCGGTAACATACGACACCAACATTTCACAATCGAAACACATCCGAGAAGCAAAGCTTCTCCCTCACTTAGCTACAAACCAACTCCTATAACAAGCAATCAGAAAAGAAATGAGTACCGACAGTGTTTCACACACTTATTGCATACAGAGGAATAAACAAGTTAGACAACACTTACCGGACTGAGTGACTTGCTCTGATACCACTAATGTAACACCCCATTTCTACCCGGTAATTATAAGGGAAATCAGAGTATAAAATTTTAACAAACAAATGAGATGTCACATTTTTAACTTAGAACAACTTCATATAATCATAACTAATTTAGATACATAACACTGGTTTGGATAAACTGATAACAACCTGATTTATTCTTTTGAAAGTAAAACAACTTTTATTAAAACAATTATTTAATAACAACAACTTCAAATTCAACTACTAAAACAATAACAACAATTACGCAACAATTGTTCATCCCCCCAAGTGTTACGTATCAGAGTAACTAAACCGACTTGGACTAACAGCAACTAAATTCTTCTTTCTCGAATACATGCATGTTACCAGTATAAAGGCAACGGCGAAACAAATGAAAGGTTGAGATATCTACCAATATAATTGAATTCATGATAAATAATATATTAGAATGTAGATCATATAATTCACGGCTTCACATAATCCAAACAACATTTATATCGACAATACCAACAACGATTACAGCAACGTATATATTAACAATTAGAAACGACAACAATTATAACAATTATATCACACAATATTTCCAACACAACATAACAACTATTTCACAACTTGTGAATAACAACAACAACTTAAATCAACCGACACATCAACATAACAACTATAATTATGCGACTTCAAATGCGACTCAACTGTGCATATGCATGTGGTACCATTGGAGTAAAACTCCCAACGTAATCAACTGCCAGTAATTCTGAGGCACGAGGCATAAGCCTTCAACATAATCAACTTTGCCCCCAACGGCCAACGTGTTTGCCATCAAGGACAATGCAAAAGCCTTCAACATAATATACAAATGTATGTATGCGACCACTACCACAACATCAACTGAGTCAGCGATAGAAACTCAACAACAACGCACAACAACGTAATCCCAATTCAACATTGGCCATAGGCCTACAACGTAACAACATATCAACGACAATCCAACATTGGCTAAAATCCTACAACGTAATACGACCCAACATTGCCTAAAAGCCTACAACGTAATCAACAGAATTTATAACAACTCAACACTAGCTAAAAAGCCTACGACATAGTAACAATTCAACTTATAATCACTCGGATTATTTTCATCAAATCCTAGTTAACTGTTTAACGGTTAGGATTACTAGTATCTCGATTCTACACTGCTATCAATAACTATTCCGCTACTATCCATTCATTATTGAATTAGTATATTGATTCTAGTCATTAAGTATACTACTAGTCCATAATACGACAACTAACCGGCTTCTACTATTTCAACGCTACCATAAAACCTCGGCTAACTAAAACACCATCTGTTATTTTCAACCATTGTTCTTGTCGGTATTCACATAATCTACATAATCCAACTAAAACCAACTTAATTCAATAAAGCACCATACAACCATATGATCACTTCATTAATGACTTCCTACCAATCTAATCACTTATCTTAGTCGATTCCAATGGCATACAACGACAACATAAACCACCCCGTAGAATGAAAAATCAAGCATCAACGTTGGCCATCAAGCCTTTAATAACAACAACGTCCGACAAAAACAACAACAACGAACAAAACAACAACTTAATTCTTCCAATTTTGATTAATCGGCCAAACCGCTTACATTTTCTGACATATTAATCTGGAACTATTTCTATTTGATTCCTATGTCATTCCTTACTAATTACTAGTAATATCTTACTCATAAAAGCCTAGACAAGGTTCCCTAAGTAAAGTGTTTAAATTAGGAAGAATTCACAAATCAGAAAATATGTTCAAAACAACTCAGTACACACCGCGAACACTCCTTTGCGCCGTGACTATAGCAGATTCAGTTCGCGCCGCGGCAACTCGTTGGCGCCGTGAATGTGTGACATAATGGGTTTTTGGCGCTGTCAGCATCTTCCTCTTGCCAATTTCTCCAAAGTTTTTGAACCCAACACCCACACAATCCAAAACAAACCATCCTAAGGTACTAGCATCATAGGTAATCAAACAAAGACAACATTTATCAAATCATTCAACAAGTTTCATGAATTTTCAAGCTTCAATTTGAAATTCCAACAACAAAAACAAAACAAGAGATTAAGATAGCAATTCTAGTCTACATACTCCAATACGATCTCGTCTACTATCAACAAGAGATTAAGGGTGATCAGTTCCTCAATTTGTCAATAGATATCCGAAAATCATAATGGATTATAAACCATCATTACTAACCATAATAATGTTCTTTTCCAACTTGTACTCAAACGCCATACTCTAATAATCTCCAAAGTGTTTTACAGATACCCTCACAACTTCCCTCTCATTCGATCTTATCGATGAGTCACAAACATTCAACGTTATACTTGTACACCAACAATCGCTACATGACTCCTCATCTTCCAAGAAATAAACATCAACAACGTCTGATCATGCTCTATGAAGACCTTCCAATTTGATCCACAAACGAAATCTTGAGTTCATGTCACCATCGGGAACCAACACAACATAAACAATACTTGCATTTCCGCCACCAATGCGACTTCAACATTTCACAATCGAAACACATCATATAAGCAAAGCTTATCCCCCACTTAGCTGCAAACCAACTCCTATAACAAACAATCAAAAAAGAAACGAGTACCATCAGTGTTTCACACACTTATCACATGCAGAGGAATAAACAAGTTACACAACATTGGCCGGACGAACCGACATGCTCTGATACCACTAATGTAACACCCTATTTCTACCCGGTCATTATAAGGAAAATCAGAGTATAAAATTTTAACAAACAAATGAGATGTCACATTTTTAACTTAGAACAACTTCATATAATCATAACTAATTTAGATACATAACACTGGTTCGGATAAACTGATAACAACTTGATTTATTCTTTTGAAAGTAAAACAACTTTTATTAAAACAATTATTTAATAACAACAACTTCAAATTCAACTACTAAAACAATAACAACAATTATGCAACAATTGTTCATCCCCCCGAGTGCTACGTATCAGAGTAACTAAACCGACTTGGATTAACAGCAACTAAATTATTCTTTCTCGAATACCTGAATGTTACCAGTATAAAGGCAACGGTGAAACAAATGAAAGGGTGAGATATCTACCAATATAATTGAATTCATGATAAATAATATATTAGAATGTAAATCATATAATTCACCGCTTCACATAATCCAAACAACATTTATATCGACAATACCAACAACGATTACAGCAACGTATATATTAACAATTAGAAACGACAACAATTATAACAATTATATCACACAACATTTCCAACACAACATATCAACTATTTCACAACTTGTGAATAACAACAACAACTTAAGTCAACTGACACGTCAACATAACAACTATAATTATGCGACTTCAAATGCGACTCAACTGTGCATATGCATGTGGTACCATTGGAGTAAAACTCTCAATGTAATCAACTACCAGTAATTCTGAGGCACAAGGCATAAGCCTTCAACATAATCAACTTTTCCCCCAACGGCCAACGTTTTTTCCATCAAGGACAAGACATAAGCCTTCAACATAATATGCAAATGTATATATGCGACCACTACCACAACATCAACTGAATCAACAACGGAAACTCGATGACAACGCACAACAACAACGTAATCCCAATTCAACACTGGTCATAGGCCTACAACGTAACAACATATCAATGGCAATCCAACATTGGCTAAAAGCCTACAATGTAATACGACCCAACATTGGCTAAAAGCCTACAACGTAATTCACAACAACTTAACACTAGTTAAAAAGCCTACGACATAGTAACAATTCAACTTATAATCATTCTGACTGTTTTCATCAAATCCTAGTTAACTTCTTATCGGTTAGGATTACTAGTATCTCGATTCTACACTGCTATCAATAACCATTCCGCTACTATCTATTCAGTATTGAATTAGTATATTGATTCTAGTCATTAAGTATACAACTAGCCAACTTCTACTATTTCAACGCTACCATAAAACCTCGGCTAACCAAAATACCGTCTGCTATTTTCAACCATTGTTCTTGTCAGTATTCACATAATCTACATAATCCAACTAAAACCAACTTAATTCAATTAAGCACCATACAACTATATGGTGACTTCATTAATAACTTCCTACCAATCTAATCACTTATCTTAGTCGATTCCAATGGAATACATCAACAACATAAACCACCTTGTAGAACGATAAATCAACCATCAACGTTGGCCATTAAGCCTTTAATAACAACAACGTTCGACAAAAACAACAACAACGAACATCAACACATATTTCCAGAATATCGGTTCATTATATTCAACATGGATTCAACAAAACAAACATGCTACGATAGCTTACTAGCATATACGAGCCATTCCCTCAATTTTTCCAATTTCGACTAATCAGCCAAACTGCTTACATTTACCGACATATTAATCGGGAACTATTTCTAATTGATTCCTATGTCATTCCTTACTAATTACTAGTAATATCTTACTCATAAAAGCCTACACAAGGTTCCCTAAGTAAAGTGTTTAAATTAGGCAGAGTTTACAAATTAGAAAATATGTTCAAAACAACTCAGTACGCGCCGCGAACACTCCTTTGCACCGCGACTTTAGCAGGATTCAGTTCGCGCCGCGACAACCTGTTGGCGTCGCGAACTGAGCGTGACATAATGGGTTTTTGGCGCTGCCAACATCTTCCTCTTGCCAATTTCTCCAAAGTTTTGGTACCCAACACCCACACAACCCAAAACAAACTTCCTAAGGTACTAGCATTATGGGTAATCAAACAGAGACAACATTTATCAAATCATTCAACAAGTTTCATGGACTTTCAAGCTTCAATTTGAAATTCCAACAACAACAATAAAAAACCAAACAAGGAAAATCTATAACCCCATTCCACATATCATCCATCATGCATCCCGTTACAGAGTTAGAACCTCACCCTTACCTCTTTGATGGCAGCTCCAAACCTTAGCTCTAGCTCTTTTCCTTGTTCTTGGCTCTTCTTCAAAACCCTAGCCCTCCTTCTCTTCTCTATTTATAAACCTCACTAATAATAATAATAATAATAATAATAATAATAATAATAATAATAATAATAATAATAATAATAATAATAATAATAATATCTTACTGCTTATCATAATGGACCTAACAAATAACAACTCCTTATTACTATGCGATACCACAATTAAAGTCCAACTCAATTTAGTAAAATAGTCCATTATTAATAATAATATTATTTCTAATATTATTTCTTCAACGTATCAACTTAATTAATTCTCTGACTAACCGAATAATATCCGACTTCAACTTATAATCCAAATACGTTTCCCAAAATAATATTGACAAATCCGATTGATTCTCGAACTTCAAGTAAATCCAATAATCAAATCCTTAAATAATCTAATTAAGCAATTAATTAAATTCGGGTATTACAACTCTCCCCCAGTTAGGATATTTTCGTCCTCAAAAATTCGCCCAACCAACTATCCTTAATATAGCTTCCTCATCCAACCCTCTTATTCTCAAGTATCACTTAACGACAATCCGACCATTACTTTTCCGATATAACTGTATCTCTACACGACTTAAATCCAATACATATACAACATAAACTCTACTAACATTGTCAACCATTTTGGCAATATCTTGAAACAACACCTTATAGCATATCAACAACCTTCGATTGCTCATACTTAACTCGCACAACTTCGCGTCATTATCGTCGCAACATAATCAACACTTAAACACGTATATGTTTCTTATTCCATATCCGAGGTCACTCATCCATGGAATACCAATAACTCTATTAATCTCGTCGTATCACTCTTATAGTGACATCGACATAGTCCACTTAATCAACTTCATTATATCATAGAGTATTATTCATCATCTACGGTAACCAACAACAATATCATGCAACCAAACAAAATTCTATAATGCCAATTTAACAGTAGTAGTTCGACCACCAACTATACAATGCATCTTAAATAACCGTCCTTATCAGAATACCCTATCCACCTATAATATTCACAGCTTCAACCAAAACTCAGATTCCCTTCACATGCATCAATCCTTCTCTTCGCGACATTAGCTCACACAAAAACCATCTATCTCGAATTGTTCAACGTTCCTCGACTTTTCCATGGATACATCTCTATTAATTCTCATCAAATCGGAAGCATCTAACTTTACGACATAACATCCATTACTTATTGCACTATTGAGATAGCAATTTCAGTCTACATACTCCAATACGATCTCGTCTACTATCAACAAGAGATTAAGGGTGACCAGTTCCTCAATTTGTTAAGACATATCCGAAAATCATAATGGATTATAAACCATCGTTACTAACCATAATAATATTCTTTTCCAACTTGTACTCAACGCCATCCTCCAATAATCTCCAAAGTGTTTTACAGATACCCTCACAACTTCCCTCTCAATCGATCTTGTTGATGAGTCACCAACATTCAACATTCTACTTGTATACTAACAATTTCTACATTACTCCTCATTTTCCAAGAAATAAACATCAACACCGTCTGATTATGCTCAATCAAGGCCTTCTAATTTGATCCACAAACGAAATCTTGAATTCATTTCACCATCGGGAACCAACACAACATAAACAATACTTGCATTGTTGCCACCAGTAACATACGACACCAAAATCTCACAATCGAAACACATCCGAGAAGCAAAGCTTCTCCCCTACTTAGCTGCAAACCAATTTTTGTAACAAGCAATTAGAAAAGAAACGAGTACTGATAGTGTTTCACACACTTATCGCGTATAGAGGAATACACAAGTTGGACAACACTGGCCGGGCGAACCGACCTTCTTTGATACCACTAATGTAACACCCCATTTCTACCCGGAAATTATAAGGGAAAACAGAGTATAAAATTTTCAACAAACAAATGAGATGCCGCATTTTCAACTTAGAACAACTTCATATAACCATAATTAATTTAGATACATAACACTGGTTCGGGTAAACTGATAACAACCTGATTTATTCTTTTGAAAGTAAAACAACTTTTATTAAAACAATTATTTAATAACAACAACTTAAAATTCAACTACTAAAACATTAACAACAATTATGCAACAATTGTTCATCCCCCCGAGTGCTACGTATCAGAGCAACTAAACCGAATTGGACTAACAACAACTAAATTCTTCTTTCTCAAATACCTGCACATTAACAATATAAAGGCAACGGAGAACAAATGAAAGAGTGAGATATCTATAAATATAATTGAATTCGTGATAAATAATATATTAGAATGTAGATCATATAATTCACCACTTCACATAATCCAAACAACATTTATATCAACAATACCAACAACGATTACAACAACGTATATATTAACAGTTAGTAACGACAACAATTATACCATTATATCACACAATATTTCCAACACAACATAACAACTATTTCATAACTTGTGAATAACAACAATAACTTAAACCAACCGACACATCAATATAACAACTATAATTATGCGACTTCAAATGCGATTCAACTGTGCATATGCATGTGGTGTCATTGGAGTAAAACTTCCAACATAATCAACTGCCAATAATTCCGAGGCACAAGGCATAAGCCTTCAACATAATCAACTTTGCCCCAAATGGCCAACGTGTTTTCCATCAAGGCCAAGGCATATGCCTTCAACATAATATGCAAATGTATGCATGCAACCACAACCACTACATCAACTGAATCAACGACGGAAACACAACGACAACGCACAACAACAACATAATCTCAATTCAACACTGGCCATAGGCCTACAACGTAACAACATATCAACGACAATCCAACATTGGCTAAAAGCCTACAATGTAATACGACCCAACATTGGCTAAAAGCCTACAACGTAATTCACAACAACTCAACACTAGCTAAAAAGCCTACGACATAGTAACAATTCAACTTATAATCATTCGGATTGTTTTCCGCAAATCCTAGTTAATTGCTTATCGGTTAGGATTACTAGTATCTCGAATCTACACTGCTATCAATAACCATTCCACTACTATCCATTCACTATTTAATTAGTATATTGATTCTAGTCATTAAGTATACTACTAGTCCACAATACGGCAACTAGCCGACTTCTACTATTTCAACGCTACCATAAAACCCCGGCTAACCTAAACACCGTATGTTATTTTCAACCATTGCTCTTGTCGGTATTCACATAATCTACATAATCCAACTAAAACCAACTTAATTCAATTAAGCATCATACAACCATATGGTCAATTTATTAATAACTTCCTACCCATCTAATCATTTATCTTAGTCGATTCCAAGGGCTTACAACGACAACATAAACCACCCCATAGAACGACAAATCAACCATCAACATTGGCCATCAAGCCTTTAATAACAACAACGTTTGACAAAAACAACAACAACGAACAAGAACAACAACTTTCCGCAATATCAGTTCATTATATTCAACATGGATTCAACAAAACGAACATGCTACGATAGCTTACTAGCATATACGAGACATTCCCTTAATTATTCTAATTTCGATTAATCGACCAAACCGCTTACATTTACCGACATATTAATCCAGAACTATTTCTAATCGATTCCTATATAATTCCTTACTAATTACTAGTAATATCTTACTCATAAAAGCCTACACAAGGTTCCCTAAGTAAAGTGTTTAAAATGGGCAGAATTAACAAATCAGAAATTGTGTTCAAAACAACTCAGTACGCGCCGCGAACACTCCTTTGTGGGTATGATGGAGGCAGCCAATAAAGTGATAATAGGTTTGATAAAGAAACATGTAGGACGAAAGCCAAAGAATTGACACAAGACCTTGGGTCAAGCTTTGTGGGTATGTCGAAAGTCTCCCAAAGAAGCAACAAATACCACCCCATTTCAACTTACGTTTGGACATGATGTAGTCCTACCAATCGAAATACACTTGCAGTCAGTAAGAATTCAAAGGCAAAGCAAAATTCCTTCTGAGCACTATTGGGAAATGATGATGAACGAATTGGTAGATATAGACGAAACTAGAATACATGCTTTAGAAGTTTTGAGAAGACAAAAAGAAAGAGTAGCCAGAGCATACAACAAAAGGGTCAAAAGTAAGTTATTTTCAATTAATGATTTAGTATGGAAAGTTATACTACCCATGGATAAAAAGAATAAGTTATTAGGAAAATGGTCACCTCATTGCATTTTCAAATAATGCTTATGAAATAGAGGAATTAGCTGAAGATCGAAGAATCTTGAAAGTCAATGGAAAATATTTAAAGAGGTATAAACCATGCTTGCAAGAAATTCGAATCATCACAGAATAATAAAAGTAAGACAAATATTAAAGCCAACATGGTACTGAAATAAGTGAATTGCCAAAATGGCTTTGTTCGAATATTACAAAAAGTCGAATTAGAACAACAACATCAATAGAAAAAATACTTCAGAAATCAGAAAGGAGAATTTTGCTTCAATTTGGCAAACTTTCTCTTGCACAGATTAATCTTGCATTGAGTGGCATTCTTAATCCCTTCGAGGGCTCTGATCTCTTCACTAATTCGCTCGGCAAGCTCTACCCGTTGAAGACTCTTCAAAACAAGAGTTTCAAGCTCCTTCTCATCAATAGCTTTCAGGGCAGCCTGTTCGTTTTGAGCACCTTCTATCTTCTTCTTGAGCTCTCCGATTTAGGATTCCCACAACAAGATTTATCGAGCAAGAACGTCATGTTTATCTTTAGTCTTAATTTGTGTACTCTCTCCAATGACTCAACCTCTTCATAAAATTTAGATGTCTGATCATAAGCAGCAGTTAAAGCCTCTTGCTTAGCTCGAATTTTGGTATCAACATCATTTGCCCTGTTGTACCCACTGCTGATTTCATTGAGCAAAATTTGCAGATCATAAAGAGTTTCTCTCACTTCAGGAGGTTAGGGGTTAAGATCTATTTGAGTAAGCAACTTCTTCATGGCGTAATAGGCTGTGACATCTTCTTTCAGGATTGTAAAAACATCAGCTTCGAAGATGGTCTTGTTAACTTGTTGAAGAAGTTAATCATAAGAGCTAGTAGAAAAATCATCTTTCATCTAACTCGAACCCTCAGACTGGCTTCTTCTAGAAGGAGAACCCCTTTGTGCTAGCATCAATTTCACATATTTTAAAGGATTGGTTCTTTTTAATTCTTCCTTCTGTTCCTCAGTTAAGAATGAAGAATCTTGGCTTTTGGCTTGGAAAGTTCCAGCAGGCGTAGGGATCTCTTTTTCTTTCTCTCTTTCTTCCTGCACCACATTTTCCTCATCACCTTCTACAAAATAGTGACTTACGGTGTTAGCTTCACTCTCCTCCTCTGAATACTCTTTTAGGCGAAAAGTCACTATGGGCTTCATCAACAGGAGTTTCGAGTTCAACACTCCTTTTGCCAGTTGTTGGAATTTCTTTCAAAGGAGGCGAGGTCTCTTGTTGATCTGGGACTTCGATGGTGCTAGTTTGTGGTGCAGCAGTTGAAGAAACTTTATTCAATACGGCCCCTCTAGAGTCCCCTTATGGCAAAGAAGTCATGCGATTTGGAACTTGGCCTTGAGGGGCAGAGAGATCAGAGGAAATGATTTGAAAACTCTGCATGTGAAATGAATGGTTAGCATAAAGAAAATCATATAGACATGACTTCGAATTTGGTGAGTAAGTTTACCTTTGGGTTATTAGAAGAAACATTGCTGACAATGTGTTCTAGGATCACATTTTCTGAAGTTTGTGGTTTTTGGATGACTTTGGATTTGGGTTTGGGAGCAGTTATTTTTATTTCGCTACCAGGTTGATTGGTAGGTTGGGAACTTTTGCCAGATTTTTTGGCCTTCTTCTTCTTGATTGTTGATTTGAGAGGGGAAAGATTAATGTCTTTTCTTTTCTTTGATTCGTCATCATTAGAAGCAGAATCCTCGTGTCTTCGTTTTTTGGGAGACTTGGGAGGAAGCTCACTTGCCTGGATAAACAAGAAAGATAGTTAATAGAAGTAAAAAAGAACCTTCGAAAGGACGAAATAAAAGACAAGGTAATACCTTTTTTGCTTTCTTTCTCTTTGGAGTATCATCTTGATCTTCGGTAGGACTATCAGTGATTTCCGTTGGTTGCTTCGAAGTGCTGGTTGAAATTGCCTTAGGAACAACAGTTTCTTTTTTCAATGTTTTTATGTCAACGACTGAAAAAGAAATTATAAGATAATCAAGATGAAATATAAAATAAGAAGAAATTAAAAGAATTTCGAATTTCTTTGGTTCCACACCTTCGCGATGTTGAGATCTAAGAGACATGGTTGATAAGTCATAGCAAATGTGACCTTTGAAACTGTCCAAATCACATTTAGCCCACACTACCCTCTAGTAGGTTTTTTAGCATCATTTTCATTTTGATGAAGAGTGTTTCCACAAACGAACCACAATGGGTATGGAGGAAAAAGGCCAAAGCCATCTCTGAAGTAGGCAGGTTGGGAAACCTTGGTGGTTGATTTTTAAAAGAGCATCTATACCTATCTTCAGGTTTTACATAAGGAGGAAATTTAATTTCCAAAAGGTGTTTTTTAAATTTTTCCTCCAAAGCTTGTGCTGCTTCGAAAACGGTTCGATGCAGGTTTATGGGATTATAGACAGTTTCGAAGTATTTCTAGAATACCTGAATTTATTTAATATGAGTAAATCTACATTTTTTAACATGTTCCTGCACAAGTGAAAAGGCTTCCATCAGTTGTTGTTGAATTTGGAGAGTACTGCTAAACATGTTTTTTGAATAGTAAGCAGTCCACCAAGTGTAGAAATCTTTGGTCATATAAAAAGAAGGTTCGAAAGAGATCAATGTAAAGTCAACAAAGCCATCATAGCATTCCTGGTGAATTGCAACTTCTTTAAAAGCGTAGGGCACTCCTGCAATACATATCTCTCTTTTCTTGTTGAAGAGTGGCTCAGGTAAAATTTGACATAGTCCGAATTAACGGGCTACGAAGTTGGGTTCAAAAAGGAACACCATGTGTCTCGAATCCTTTCTTGCTTGATAGCTTCTTCGAGAGGCATGGTAAACCAGTTTGGACCACAACTTCGAGTGGCAAATGGAGCCATCGAAGAATCAAACTTATGTCTTTTTGAGAAAATCATCATGTAACTGGTAAAGCAGGTTTTGAAATTCTCTTTGTCATTATTTGGAGTCAGTTTGAGCAGCCCGGTACCTTCAATATTCCTATTAATAACATCAGGATGTTCTTCGTTGATTACTCTAAAGGTTGGAAGAGATGGTTCGAAGGTAGCATTTAGCCAGAGTTGAAGGAGCCAGAAAGGACCAGCAAGAAGTAAATTGGTGCCAGTTTCGTAAGTTTTTAACTTAGATACTGCAGAGCCTATACTTTCGTATAAACTCACTAGCAACAATTCACTTATGCATATCCTTCGACCATGGTGAAACTGGTTTGCAAGGGTGATAAATCTGCTAGCAACATGTAAGGATTTGCTACATAAAACATACATTTCGTTAATACATTTCGTTATATAAGAAATTGCTCTCAGACGAATTCATAGAATTTAATTTAAGATTCTTGCACTATACTTTGAAGATACAAATCCATAGATAACAAATAAAATATGAACATGAAACTTAATTCAGACGTAATAAATTATGACACATGTCCTATGATCAATCTAGTCGATCCTGCAAGTAACCAAAACCAGTAATTTGGAAGACTAGCGGTTGTTTACGAGAAATCACTGTAAACACCTACAAGGTTAGAACTCCAACTCTCAAGTCAGTATGCGAGAGAGAGAGAGAGAGAGAGAGAGAGAGAGAGAGAGATAAATGAATTAAAATTAATTTTGAAACCGAGTACCTAAATTGGTTCTTTCTATGTATATAATTAAGAGGGAATAACAAAATTGATATTTGTCAAGCGTGGAGTCGTTGGATGACCTTGAATTTTAGATCCTATGTGACCATCAGTATGATTGTCTTTATAGACCAAGAATATTCTAGAAATATTGCAACTCTATCCTATGGTCAGTCATGCTCACTATAGTCGGCCTAGAACAAGAATCAAACAAAGATGTTTAAATATAACTTATTAACTAAAAGAACAACATAAGATTGCAACTTTCCATCATAAACCACATAAATATTTATTCAAAAGATGATATGTAATACAAACTTATGCTTACATTTTAAATTTGTATTAACAAAAAAGTAAACCTAATAACTTACACACTTCTAAAAAGAAATAAAGCTAAAGCATGCAAATATAATCATAAATTAAAGAGAAGGAGTAAGAGAGATCTGACACCAAAATTTATATGGGTTAAGTACGTCATACTGATCGTGCTTTAGTAGTCTAAATAATCCGGACTGCAAGTGCACAGTCTATCGCGTAGTTTTAAAAGATATCGAATCCACAGCGACTATAAATCGATCTACTGTTATCCTAAGTATAGCTAAGACCAATAATTCTTTTGGGATGATGATTAAAGAGAAATTACTTAAATCTAGATAAAAATATTAATTAAACGGATATCGGTATGTAATTTGTCAAACTTTGAGAATCTGAAGTTCTACTGGTCTGGTTCTTAAGTGATAAAAACTATTTTCAGCAAACAATATTTATTTAAAAATCCTATCTCAAACTCTCGCTCTATTGAATCAGATTATGCACTTAAATCCTAACGTATGCTCTCGCTATCCTGCTGAACTTAAGAACACTCTTTGAAAATAAATAAGATTTAATCAGTTTTAAAATGCTTCTGTTGTCTTTAAAATCAATGCCTGGTATCCACTATCCGATTTTAAACCTCAAACTCTCGCTCTGTTGATTTCTAACCTTAGTTGGTTTTTTAAATCTCAAACTTTCGCTTTGTTGATTTCCTAACCTTCTAATAAATTCAATTAGACACTAAAACAAGAAAAGGTATTTTTAACAAAATAATATTATGCGAGTTTATTTCAGATCCCTTTTAGTTCGATTAGTTCACATACCAATATCTAACTGATTTAGCCAGACATGGTTATTAAGTTAAACATGCATAAATAATTAAATTACATATATTTAGACATATTCAATAATTTATAAGCAAAAAACATAAAACTATAAATTAAATAGAAATAGAAACCTGAAAATAATACTTGAATTAATTCTTGAACTTGAAATGCTTGAACACTTCACCACAAATCGGTTGGATCAGTTCCTTAAAATTATTCGACCAAATAATAATAAAAACAAGGAAATAAAATATTATGGTCTAACGTAAGATTAGATCTAGTAAAAATTATACAATAGTTTCCGGTGTAGAAACTATTGTGAGAAAATAAATATCTGCCTAAAACTATGAAAAGAAGAAGGAAATAGTAACTTGAACTTGAACTTGAAGGCTGGAAAATATTACTGGAATAGAAAATAAGAAAATTGGACGAGAGAAACTATGGATGGCACAAAAAATGGTCCAACCCCGTTTTCATGAATACTCCCTTCTTTATATTGTGAGCATTGTTGGAAGTTATCATGTGAGAGGTAATGGAGATAGTGAAGATCATGGTTGGGGAAGTTGGGAAAACCATGGAGAGAGTGGGGTTGCATTTTTTCTGTTTGAGTCGTGGGAGAAAATAAAGGAAAAATATGGAGACGATCGCCTTAGTGGATGACATGGCAAAAGAGGAAAGAAGAAAAAGTCTTTTAGACGTGCATCTCAATTGAGTACTTGGTCTTGTGGGTCACTCTTAGCTTGGAGGCGGGCGCCTCCTTAAAATGAAGGGCTGGGGACAGTCGCCTCAGGTACTCTAGGCTTGGGGACGGTCGCCTCAGGCAATTGGGCCACACACTCTTGGGCTGAATTTCATTTGTCTTCTTCTTTTGATTCTTCTTGTTCTTTTTACACCCCTTTTTCTTCTTTTCTCACAAATTCTTCATTTAATTAAATATCTGCAAAATAAACAAATACCAGCGTAATAACAATTCAAAGCAATTAAATTAAGATAAAAAATGGGAAATAACTTAAGTAATTCAAGCTAAATATACGATACATTTATGTGTTATCACATACTCTCTTGCACTTAACTTAGTCTCTAATGGAAAGTGATGTACTTTTGTACAAATGATAATTGGAAATCAAATGAGAAATACTTATAAATTTACTATTAAGCTTAACACTTCTATAGTAGAGTAGTTGATGTAATTTCACGATATCATTGATAATATGGAGAATATTAATGTGAAGATTAAAGATGAGGATAATATCTTCTCTTGTTAATCTCATTTCCTAGCTAGATCCTTAGAGCACTTCAAGGATGCCCTTGTTAATGGTAATGGTAAGGAAGGTATTATTATTTTGGATGAAGTTTAAACCATTGTGAGGTATGTACCCAAGCTCAGAAGAAATTGGTTTTCCATAAACATGTTTTATGATTTATGTTATTGTAGTAGAGATGAACATAGGGTATTAAGATTTTGCATAGTGGGGTGAGGAGAAATAATAAATACCTTGAGATGAAGATATTAGAAATTATGATGGGCATGACTCAATTTAATGTAGATACTCCTTCTATGGTACTACTAGTAGTGAGGAAACCATTACATTAATATTTGATTATCATTTGACTCATGATAAGATAAGGAGGGAGATTATACCATCTCAAGGATACATCTACAACAACCTTTGTTGTTATGCTTTTAGTGTGACTGAAGATTACTGAAGCACAAAAAGGTAGTTTGAAGAAAATAGATGCAAGTGGCAAGATTTTGGTTCCAACATGACTTGGACAAAATCAACATTTTTGAACAAAAATTCAAATTAGAGAAATGAACAAAGTTGTTGATGGATAAATTAAAATCATCCTCGATTTAAAGTCAAGATGGAAAATTACATAAGTATGCCTTAAAATTTTCAAATAATGAAGAGAAAAAAATACATAGTTTGAGATTCTCATAAATCAGAATGCTAGAAAAATAACATGAAAGCCAACAGGGTACGCTGAAGCCATATGGGTGGTGGTCTGGAGACCGGTCAAAAAAATTCATAAGTGGCATTGAAGCCACGAGGAGTCGATCGACACTCAACTTGATGGTGGGTAACATGGAGTCGAAAGTCTCATAATAACGATAAATCGAAACTCAATTGTGGAGACAGCAAATTGAGACTGAAAAAGACATAAAACAACTTAATTAATTAATTATATAACAAGGAACTTAATCAACTAGATACTTATAACACAAGTAACTCATTAAAACATTATATACTTCAACTAAACTTCAACATACTACCTCTCTATTTTTAAATATTTTAAATCATTTATTAGCCCAAAATTATTTTTCATGTTTCAAACAAGGGAAATATTTTTTTAGCACAAAATTTAAACACAACACTTAAACACACACTTATAAAAAAATACAATACTGAATTATATAAAAAGTAAATAATATATCTTTCAAAATAATTAAATCATGTATGGTTTATGTGTGTGCTCAAATATTTATTATTTGTGTGCCCAAACAAATATTATGTCACTATGAAATGCGCTTAAGAGAGGTGAATTAGGTAGATAAATTTTTTTTATCGATTCTTAGTAATACTTAATTTAATTTTCTGGTTTATGGTGAGTTTATAAAAGAGTAAAGTGAAAAAAAATAAAAGGACAGAAGAGGTTTATCCTGGTCCCCTTTATAGTCCAAAGGTACGTCTAGTCCCCTTACAATATATATGAGTTTTCGCTATAGTTAGAATAATTGTACAGCCTATTCACACTAATGGTGATGCTTACTATCTAACCTATAGGGAGATCAAAGCTTCTTAAGACATTTAAGATCTAAACACTGAATGCAAGAAGAACAATCCTCTTCAATGCACACAATTGATTCTAACAATCCTGGACAACAATAATACAATAAGTAATTTTGATTTTTGATAAGAGTTTGAATTATGTAGAACAATATATCACTTTGAGTGATTTTCAATAAACTTGATCTTCTATTCCAATAACAATAATTCACAATGACTTAAGAATAGATTGCTCAAGAATTTATGTTTAATGTTATGTGAATGTATGCAGAAAATTCTTGAATGAAAGATAAACACTTGGATTATGAATTTTGAAATTTGAATAAAATTGATTGGAAGAGGTGAGGAATGAATTTGAAAATTTGAGTATTTATATGTTCATTACACCCCTTTGAAACATCATGAGTCTCTTCATATTAATCATGAACAATTGCCAAGATTAGAGAAAATGTTTAAGTGAAAGGGTGTATGAAGAGGTGCATGAAAAGTTACTGATTTTTCAAATTCGTTCAGTGAACAATCGATTGCACCTTTGTGCAAATCAATTGCACAAACTCCAACAGAAGTATTTTTTAAAAACTTTCAGTGAGCAATTGATTGCTTTTAAAAATAGTTGAAAACGTTCATTAAGCAATCGATTGCACCTTTGTGCAAATCGATTCCACATAAGAAAAACTCAATTTTTTGCTTAAGAAACTTGTGAAAAACATGAGTATGTTATGCAATCATGTTTTAATCTTTGAGCATCTAAGACTTATGTACTTGGAAAGAATTGTTATTATACCTTCTAAAAATTGTCAAATACTTGAATCAAAGTCTTTGAACATGATGATATACCTCGATTACCATCTTTGCCTTCTTACCATTATGATTTTATGTTCATCAAAACAAAGTTCTTCATGAGAATCTTAATTCCACGTATTACTCTTCAAAATTTAGCTTCATGCTTTAACTTGAATTAAATATATTGAATTTTTTTATTTTAATATATTTATGTCTTTATCTTCGTATGTACAATAACAATAATATCTATTATTATTATTATTATTATTATTATTATTATTATTATTATTATTATTATTATTATTATTATTATTATTATTATTATTATTATTATTATTATTATTATTATTATTATTATTATTATTATTATTATTAATTTTTATCTATTAAATAGATCGTCGTGTTGGTACGTGTCAAACAAATGTCATCGTGGCTACTTAAAAATAAAGATCATTGTCAAGCATACAACTAGGAGATGAAAGGAAACATGCGTCACAAAAAAATGGTCAAAGCTCTGAAATTTCGCATTATTTTATTCCCCTGCCATTGGTCATGAAACTTTTAATAACCACCATTCACATACTTTCTCAATAACCAGCTTTTAAACTCCCATAATCAACTCCTTTTCACTTGCTAGTTCCGTAAACACAACCTCAACACTCAGTACATTCTCGTCACATTGTATCTCTATATCTATACATTGTGTCTATATAACTCCCATTGTTAGTTTTTGCAAATCGTGAATACGATGGGAAGAGTTTTACTTCAGTATTTGGCTTCCAAAACGGAACCTGTTGTAGCTAATTTAATAGATTCTGATTTCAATGAACTCAAACTTGCAGCAACAAAACTCTTCAATGATGCCACTATGCTAGGAGGCAAAGGTTTTGGCATGTCTCTCCTTAGATGGATCGCTTCCTTTGCTGCTATGTAAGATCAAATCATTCGCATCACGCGATCCAAACTAGGGTTTATATTTTGTTATAAATATATAGTAATATGAAAAATTATTTACGTAAGAAAATGTTGATTGCAGTTATTTACTGGTTCTGGATCGCACAAACTGGAGAAGCAATATGCTAACTTCATTGTTAGTGCCTTACATATTCTTCAGCTTTCCGGGTTCTTTGTTTCACTTTTTCAGGTAATGAGATTGTTACTCTCTCTGGTTATTAATATATAAAAAATAATCGATGTATCTAGTTTATATCCAAATGAAAATTTCATTTTTATTGTTCAGAGGAGAAGTTGGAAAATGGATTGCTTTCATTGCGGTCGTGTTAAGGCTTTTCTTCAACAAACATTTTCCAGATTGGATGGAGATGCCAGGATCAATGGTTCTTCTAGTGGTAGTAGCCCCAGATTTGTTTGCTCTAAACTTTAGGAGCAATTGGATTGGAGTGGCAATTGATCTTTTAATTGGTTGTTACTTGCTACAAGAACATGTTAGAGCTACAGGTGGATTTAGAAATTCTTTCACACAAAGACATGGAATATCTAACACTCTTGGCATCATTTTCCTCATAGTTTACCCTATTTGGGCATTATTTATCCATTAATTATATATGCATTAATACCATATAGTATACTACTATAGCTGGTAATAATGTGAAATGTGGAAAATAAGGTGAAGTCTTAGTGTAGCTGAACTTCACTATTTTTTTAGACAATTTGTTAATGAGGAGTTTATTGTAATTTCGGCCTCAAAGTTATATATATACTAGAGAACATAATTGTCACTTGGCAATCATGGAGATTTTACATCAACATTAGGGTGGAAAAATATTCTTTGTATTAGAACATTTTCGATTGAAAAGAAATATTTTTGGTTGTTTGTGTCATATTTTGTGAGTTTAAAGTGCCACGTTACATTCAAGAGATTTATAGGAAATTTTTGTCAACTTTACTCCAATGATAATTATAAATAAACAATCTAAAATAGATTACACCAATTTATATTATTTTATTTGTATTAAAAGAAGAAGAAAAAATTATGAATAAAAAATAATTCAACTTTTTCATGAGAAATAATATATTAATGATAAACAATGTGTTCTTGTGATTATTTATTTGGGTAAATTTTTTTATTTTTAAGCAATCTAGCATGCCGACTAAACAAACTCCAATTACAATTTTGTTGTGTACAAGTGTGAGTTGTTAGTCTCACATTGCTTGAAAAAGTGAAGGTTGAGCACTTTAAAAGTGAGATGACCCATACACCTATCATCTTAAGGTTTTAAATGAATATGTGGTGTTTCTCTCATTTGTGTGTTGCTCTTGATCCAATGTAGATGCTTCCCATGATGACTCAATAGTAGTATTAGAGCCAATGGTTCAATTAAAGGACCGACTCCTTGCATCGAAAGTCTTCTTGACAATGTGGTGGTCGGGCATCGTATTTTGTTGTAATGCTCGCAACGACGATACTGGTGTTTATGGATGAAAGAGCTTCCGCTTAAGCGGCAACATAGTGGATAGACTCACATTTGAGAGGGGGATTGTTGTACACATGTGTGAGTTGTTAGTCCCACATTTCTTGAAAAAATGAAGGTTTGACACTTTATAAGTGAAATGACCTATACACTTATCACCTTAAAATTTTAGGTGAATATGTGGTGTCTCTCTCACATATGTGTTGCTCTTAATCCAATATGGATGCTCTCCATGATGACCCAACAAAATTGGAATAAGTAATATAACTTATGGTTAAGCAATCAACATAAAACCATCCATTAGAGATGCTTTTAGGGTTATTCTATAGGCAAACATAAAGACATTTTATATTATTGCCCTATCGCCACATTGGTTAATATTTACTCTCAATAATAATAAAAAAGAAAGAGAATTGATAGTGAGATAATGAATTACATTAATGGATACTTTAAATCAGTAAAAAGAATAAATAATTATAGTCTAACTATCCACTGTCATAAGTAATCATTTTGACACATTTAAAGATATGTAGATCCTTCTATTATGTGATAAAAATCAATCATGTGTAGACATATATCAATGATGTATATTTGTAAAATTAATTTTGCATTGGGATAGAGGTTGCAAGTAGGGATGGCAAAAAAACCCGTACCCGTGGATACCCGCGGGTAAAACCCGTCACGGATATGGATATGATGGTTTAATGGGTATCCACGGGTAAAATAAACGGATATTTAATTACCCGATAATTTACGGATACGGATATGGATTTGATGGTACCCGTACCCGTGGATATCCATATCCGTTAATAATTAGAAAAAATACTTAAACGTTAATTTGTTTCATCAAAATTATTATTGTTATTTTCTTAAATACGATATTATTATTACTATTATTATTATTATTATTTGGATAAAAGAAGAAATAAAATGAAAGTGATTTATTTTTATTAATGTTTATAATTTGTTAACTTTGAAATATTTTTTTTTACTTTAAAAAATATTAAAAAATAATTATTTAAATATACATATTTTTAAAATATATTTAAATAAGTATCCATGGATACCCGTTAATACCCGCGGATATCTCAAATTTCACGGATACCCATCTAACGGGTACCCGCACGGATATGAGGAGGGTACGAATATCATATTTATTAAATGGGGCGGGTAGCGGAAGACTACTACCCGTACTTATGGGTACCTGTTGCCATCCCTAGTTGCAAGTATAAGGAAGTCAAAAGTTTAACGCAAAATGCTATTAAAAAATGTGGATGTCCATTCAAAACCAAGTCACCAACTTCTAAAGATGACTCAAAATGAAAAGTTGATGTAAAATTTTGAAATCACAATCCGATTTACCTGGTAGATTGGAAGGCCATACATTTGTGAGGTGTCTAAGTGCATATGAGCGAAAACATGTGGATTTAACAAAGCGTCAATTTCACTAAGATACATTATTCTCTAGTTGCAAAACCAAGATTTTGAGAATGTCGCTCATATCACACAATATATAAAACAAAAGAGCGTGCATTAAAAAGAAGTGGGAGTTCCCATAACGAAGATACAACAAATGCTTAAGCTGATAGATGATACATGTTATGTTTATTGAAGTAGAAGAAGAGACAACTCGAATGTTATGAGAGTTTTTAGGCCCATCTAGATTCACTCAAGTTGTTGAACATTTTTCATATTATATCATTGTTAGGTTTTGGTTTGTTGGCTACATTTTATTAAAACAACTAGTTCAACAAGATGTTGGATAAGATGCTGGACAAGATGTTGTGACATGTTGGTATTGAAGGTTGAAAAACACAAGAAATGGGGTTTGAATTGAGTTTTTAAAAAATAGAAACAATAAGACACAAATATGTTTATCCTGGTTCGTTTAAACTCAAACTACTCCAGTCCACCCGTCAAGGTGATTTGCCTGTCTCAACGAGGTCTTAATCCATTAATCAAATCTTTGATTACAAACACGATGACAACTGCCAACGTCTTCTTGAGATTTAACCACAACTTGGTTTCTCAAGGTATAAATAATTTACAACAAAAAATATGTGTTAACAGTGCTTCTTACAAGCTATATCACAACTGTGATGTATACACTATTTAGACGCAAAGGATTATAAAACAACTTTTGAATAAATTGAGATGAAAGCTTTAGAGTTGTTTTAGAGAGAGTGAGATTCGACAACAAAAGCTTGATGATGAGACTTCTTTATATAGGTGTAGCTTTGAACCGTTGGGAGTCACCAGAATGTGCAAAAGGAATGTTGATAAATGCATTATGTTCTTTTTTCCATAAATACAGATCTTGTCTACAATCAGCCGTTACTTTGAATATTTCCATTTGTGAATCTTGTAACGCATCTGAACTAAGGTAGGAATTGCAGCCAGAATATAAATATCAGAGTTTGTAATGCAGCATAGGGCTTTCAGAAGTTTGGCTTGAACAGAGCATGCCTTCTTCTAAAGAGTGTGATAATGTTTGAAGATTGCTATCACATGCGTTTCTTTCTTATGAGTTCTCTTAGAGTGTCATTCTTATTTATCGATCAGAACTTCTTCTTCCAGAATCAGAACTTCATATGTATATTTCGTTAAAATATTAGGAAGTAAAAATGTTCTATGCAAAATATTTATCAATCAGAGTCAGAACTTCTTAAAAAGACTTTTTATGATGAAAACACATAAATATTTTGATCAAGAGGAGTCTCCCCCTGAGTTTAATACTCGGATAAACTTAGAGAAAAGTTTACTTCCCTGAATTCACTTTGGATGATTAGAACTTTGATCGCTCAGATATTGTGCTTGATGATTCTGATTAACCAGCTTTACCTGAAAACTTATTAAACAATAATGATCTAGAGTTTTGTTATAAATATTTGAGGTTGATCTGGTTACTATTATATTCAAAATATCTTACTTCTCCCCCTTTTTGTCATAAATCAAAAAGTAAAACATGAATGTAGAAGAAAATGAATTTTCATTCAGAACCCAAAACGAAGTACAAAATAAGCAAAAGCAGAAAATAAAAATGAAAACTGTAGAAAAGAAAAATATTAAAAAGCAAAACAAGAAAACTAAGAGGAAGGAGGAAGTTTTGAGAAAAAAAGAGAAGGATTACGAAATAAGGGTTTTTAAGTAAGAGAGAAAGCAAGAGATTTGAAAACGGTGATTTGAAAAAGTATTAAAGAGTGAATATATATAGAGAAAAAAATTTCTTGAAAAAATGCAATTAAAAGAATTTAAAGCACGCAAGAAATGATTAAGAGACATAATGATTTCTGACAAGGGAGATAGCGTAAAGATTTAATGAACAGTTACCGATGTGACCAACGCCTCAATGTATCAACTTAACCGTTTTAGTCTATCAGATCTTGAACACATGTTCATTTTCTGAGTATGACTCAACGCTGGAGATTGACAGATGTTGATGTGGTGAAATGCATGCATCTATCTTGAGCTGAATCATTTGGGATCACGTTCAGATCTTCTTGATAGATTCTGAGTTAACTACCCTTCTCACTTTTGAAGGACAATTAATCAGATGTTTACAAAAAAAAAATATTTTGAAAGTTAAACATATAGAATTAAAATATTCATTATGGGCATAATTCCATACTAAGATGCTTCAGAATGAAATTAAACCTATCTTCAGTAAGGGGTTTTAAAGACATCAGCCAATTGATGGTCTGTGTCAATAAATTTTAATGAAATAATCCCTTCTGAATATAGTCCCTAACGAAATAATGTTTAATTTCTATATGCTTAGCTCTAGAATGCAGAATAGGATATTTAGATAAGTAAATAGCAGAAGTATTGTCACAGAGGATATGAATGTTACTCTCGAATATCTGAAAGTTTTCAAGTTGACTTTTCATCTAGAGCATCTGAGTGCTGCAACCTGCTGCAACTATATATTCTGCTTCAACAATTGACAAAGCAATGGTGGATTGCCTTTTGCTGGACCATGATATTAGATTGTCTCCCAGAAACTGATAGCTCCTAGAAGTATTTTTTCTTTCTATTCTGTCTCCATCAAAGTCAGCATCACAGTATCCTACAAGTTTATACTCTTTGGATTTTCTATAACATAAGCCAAGGTTAGTAGTACCTTTCATATACTTGAAAATTCTCTTAATTGTTGTTAAGTAAGTTTCTCTAGGATCTGATTGGAATCTAGCACAGAGGCAAACACTATATAGAATATCAAGTCTTGAGGCTGTTAAATAAAGTAGAGAGCCAATCATACCTCTGTAGAGCTTCTGTTCTACTTTCTTACTTACCTATTCCTTTTCCAAAATGCATGTGGGATGCATAGGGGTTTTGGCAGATTTGCTATCTGTTATGTCGAATTTCTTCAGAAGTTCTTTAACATACTTACTTTGATGTATGTAAGTTTCTTCTGCGGATTGATTGATTTGAATTCCCATAAAGAATTTGAGTTTGCCCATCAAACTCATTTCAAATTCTGCCTGCATAGACTTAGCAAACTCTCTCTCCCAAGGGAGGCTTTGGTAGAACCAAAAATTATATCATCACATAAATTTGAAATATAAGAATATCATTTTTAAATGATTTACAAAATAAAGTAGTGTCCACTTTTCCTCTGGTGAAATCTTTTTCTAATAGAAAGTGGCTCAGTCTTTCATACCAAGCTCTAGGAGCTTGTTTTAATCCATATAAAGATTTTTTAAGCTTATAAACATATTCTAGGTGTTTTGTATTTTCAAACCAAGGGTGTTGGTGTATATATACTTCTTCATCAATGTAACCATTTAAAAATGCACTCTTTACATCCATCTGATAAATTGTAATATTGTGATTAACAACATATAAAATTAAGAATCTGATAGATTCTAACCTAGGTTTCTGTATAGTCTATCCCTTCTTGTTGACTATAACCTTGTGCTACCAGTCGAGCTTTGTTTCTGACTACTTCTCCTTTCTCGCTAAGCTTGTTTCTGAAGACCCACTTAGTTCCAATAATATTGAAACCTTTTGGTTTGGGAACAAGATCCCATACATCATTTTTGGTAAATTGATTTAGTTCTTCTTGCATTGCCATTATCTAGTCATTGTCTTGAAGAGCTTCATCTATATAATTTAGTTCAATCAAGGATACCATCCCCATGAGAGATTCTTCATAGTTTCTGAATGTTGATCTGGTTCTGATTGGATCATCTTTCTTTCCCATAATCATTTCCTCGGGATGAGCTAAGTTGTTTCTAGATGGTTTCTTCTGGATGGGTTCTTCCGAAGTTTCTTTGGTGTTGGTAGCTTCTTCAGAGCTTGTGTCTTTGTCAGGGATATCTTCTATACTTGTAATTTGAACTTCTATATTTGCAAGGGATTCTTTTTGCTTTGACTTTTGAGGGTCAAGCTTATCATCAAATCTGACATTAATAGATTCTTCCACAATTCGTGTTTCAGTGTTACATACTCTGTAACCTTTTGAGCGTTCAAAATATCCTAACATTAAACACTTTGGTGCCTTAGAATCAAAATTGTTCAGATAATATTTGGTATTCAGAATAAAACAAGTACATCCAAAAGGATGAAAATATGAAATATTAGGCTTTCTGTTCTTCCACAATTCATAAGGAGTTTTCTCCAGAATAGGTCTTATGGAGATTCTATTTTAGATATAACATGATGTGTTCACTGCTTCTGCCCAAAAATGTTTAACAATGTTAGTCTCATTGATCATGGTTCGAGCCATTTCTTGTAAAGTTCTGTTTTTACGTTCTACAATTCCATTTTGTTGTAGAGTTCTAGGGCAAGAAAAATCATGAGAAATACCATTTTCATTAAAAAGTTTTTCAAAATCTTTATTTTCAAATTCTCCACCATGATCACTTCTAACTTTTACAATTCTAAACTCTTTTTCATTCTGCACTTGATTATAGAAGTTAGCGAACACAGAATGTCACTCGTCATCGTGTCTTAAGAACTTTACTCATGTCCATCTGCTATAGTCATCTACGATCACCAATCCATATTTCTTGCCACTGATGGATGCAATTTTCATTGGTCCAAACAAATCAATATGCAGAAGTTCTAATGGCCTAGAGGTCGCAACAATATTTTTTTATTTAAAAGAAGGTTTTGCAAATTTGCCTTTTTGACATGCTTCACAAAGAGCATCTGAGCTGAACTTCAAATTTGGAAGAGTGAAGGTATATTTGTTGGGAGTATGTAATAGATATTTTTAATTTCTACACTTAAGTTTCAAGTTATAATTCTAAATTTAAACATAAAGCGGGATGATTTAACCTATCACCCCAGTTATATCTGGTACCTCATATTTAGAGCTCTTTTACTATTATATCCTTCTTTAAATATTAGTATTTTTAAAATTTATTGTGATGTATAGGAAATTTGGATCATTTTATGACAATTTTGCAAAAAATTATATTTTTTTTACCGAATCAAAGGTTAAAGTATCGACATTTTAGAATTTCCAATATATACATAAAGTATATAAAAGAAAAAAAATATTTTCTCTCAAAAAGCAATAAAAAAAAAGATGTTTTATATTAGAGACAACAATGAAGAAGACGTCAAACATGACTTTTATACTTACAAATGAATTCCAATATTCATTTTAAACGTGACATAATTAGAATGTGTAGGAATAAATTTTATTCTTATTATTATTATTATTCATTATTATAATTAATGTTATCTAATTCGTGGTTATGTTTTTTTTTGTATTTTAGGTAAAAGTTTAAGGAATAAAAAATTATCATTTATGTTTCATAATTAAGATAATATTATTTTTTGTTGGCATAAATTTTAAATTTTTTGAATACTATAGCAAAAAATATTAAATTTGACATAAAAAGTATAAATATTTTAGTAATTTTTAATATTACTTTTCTTAGTTTTTTTAATTAACAAGTTTTAATAAATTTAACACTAAAAGTTCTGTGTAATAACCACCACTTCTTCTACTTACTCCCACTATTAATTCTTTTTATATTATTCTTTTATGTATTTATTAATTTTTTTCTATTTTCTATTTACTTTTTAAGTATAAATTAATAATATTATTTTAATTACAATGTAAAATTTCTTTAAAATATATTGTCATAATTATTTTGATCGAATATGTATAGTATTAAAAAAATTATAATTAATTTTTTTTTAAAATAAATATATTATATTAAATTTATTTAAACATGTTTTTTTGACTAATTAAGATCAATTGATTTCCATGCATCGCACGGGTAAAAAAATATTAGTTTTATAAGTTGTCACCGTGTTTTTTGTTTTTTTCTAATAAATACCAAAATTTTTAAAATTATAGATATTTTGTCACTGATTTGAATATTTTCAGTAAAAGTGCGATAGTTTTTCAAAATATATCGTACTTTTTATAATTTTTCGGTAAAAACACAAAAATTTCAAAAATTTATTTTTAACTACATAAAATTTTGAATTTCACAGTCTAGTAAGTGAGTATTTTTGTAATAAAGATAATTTTTTTCTAAATAAATGATAACAAAGACATTTTTGAAATTCGTGGGTGCCAGTTATAAATTGTGGGGTTTGGTATATTAAATTTTCATAAAGCGGGTCAAATGAATGAAAAGCAGGCCCATTAAAACATTGATAGATTGATAACTGGTAAAACCCTAATTCGCCTCTCATAGCCACAAACTCGCTCGCCTATAAATACAAATCCGAGATCCAGTTTCTGTATCTATCTCTTACTGCTGCTTTTACATGTTTCTCTTACTTTTTCGGTTATTTATTTTGAATGCTTATGTTTTTCAATTTTCAATTTGTTAGTAAGATGTGGTGTTCTCTGTGATGATCATAACGATGACGAGTCTGATGAAATTTCCATTCAAAAAAATCATGAGGACTAAACGAGGCATTTGTCTGAGAGAACATCTTTTCTTTCTATTATGTTTGAAATTATGTTTTGAAATTCTGTAGATATGTATTCGGCACGGTGATGATTGAATTTATTGTCATATGATGTCTTAATTGATTAAACAATCTCCTACTCATTCTGAGTGCCATCAAAATGCCCGAGTTTATTTAAGTCGGGCTTCTATTTAATTAAATAGTGAATGGTGCCCCTTTGGCGAATTTTCACTGAATTTCTCTTGGTGTAAATCCCTGGCCTGGCAAAGGAATCTTATGTCCTCCTATTGATTTATGTTTTCATCTGACTTTTTGTGTAAGATTGACTATAACCTATTGATTTATCTGTTATTTATTTATTTTAAAAAAACTAACTTCTATATAATAAAAGTCATTCCATGTTTTAATATTTTTACTTGTTACCAGGTGAATACTGAATACTTTAATCCATTAGATTTTAACCAAATGATTGTTTAAATTTTTAAAAAATTCTGTCGATTAATTTTTGGACTGCATTTTTGAGATAATTTTTTTGACGAAATGTGACACCTTTTAAATTTTCACGAATTCTAATAAATTTATAAATTAGAATTTACAAATTCTTAAATATAAAATATTTAATAAATAATTTTTATATAAAGTGTTTTCCTTATTAGTAACAAATACTTGTAATAATATGGATTTATAAGTATTCTAGGTTTTTTTCTAACACTTTTATAGAATTCATATTAAATGTTACATTGTTATAAATTACGTGCATTTAATTTGTAATTGAAATAAGTTTATCCCATTAAACATTTAATTCTTAAATATTTAATTATGTATTAGTAAAAAATGACTTATAACTATTCACTGTTAATACGTTTTAATATTAATTATTAATGTATAAGTGTGGTTTTGTTCAATAACAGAAAATATATTGGCATTACAGTAATTTTTATTGTTTTTCTTATATTTATCATTACAAAATCTAAAATTAATTTAAAATCAAAAAGTTTGTATTTATTAAAGTTTAATTTATTAATGTTGACTTGTCATTGTTCTTTATTTTTTCATTTTTCTTGCCCTTATAAAAACAAATATTTTTATAAGGTAATTAATTTGAATAAAAAAAGAGAACAGAAATGCATGTAGTCTACTTTTTTATTCTTATAATTTACTTTTTTATTCTTATAATTTACTTTTTTTATTCTTATAATTTATTTTATAAATTTTAATCCGCTTCTAAAGTTGAATTTACTTTCTATTATGTTTTGTAGCATTATAAACTTTAAGTTTAATTGCAATTTTGGTCCTTGTATTATTCATTTTTTTGGATTTGATCTTTCTATTTTAAAATTTGAATTTTTAGTTCTTTGTTTTAGTTTTTTTTGAGGATTTGAGTCCTCTTAAATTTGTGTGTGGAAAATGTTATCAATGTTTTATTTTAAAACTAAAATAAAAATTAAAATAAAGGAAAAAAAATTATAGATTTTAAAATAGAGAGACTAAAACTCAAAAACATGGATAGTAGGACCAAAATTATAATTAAACCTAAATTTTATTAATAGGAGGATCAAAATTATAATTAAGTCTAAACTTTATTGCAACCTCTATCAAATTTAAAGCTACATGAACAGGAGGACTAAAACTCAAAAAAATAGATATCAAATTTAAAGCTACATGAATAGGAGGACTAAAACTCAAAAAAATAGATAATAGGAGGATCAAAATTATAATTAAACCTAAACTTTATTGCAAACTCTATTAAATTTAAAAAATTATTATTATTAAAAATTACTATAAATAATTATATTTGAATTTACTAAATTAAGATTTTAACAAAACTCCCTTACATAAATTATTTAAGTTAAAAAATCAATCCTTTTGTGGACTTATTTGTATTCTAGAAGTGGATATTTTTATACCTTTTTTTAACTTTAATTTGAATAGATGAATTTATCCTTTTCATCTGTTATTTAAATTAAAGTCTTTAAAGAAATAGAGATTAATAATATTTAATTTTAGATTAAAAAAGATATTTCACAATGAAGATAAGCTTCATCATTTTTTGAATACTCATTTTTAAGTATAATATGTGGAGAATTACACTAAGTATGTGTGACTATAATTTTTAAGTATAAATTTTTGTGTGATTCTATATTTTTTTTTTGGGATTGATGACGGATTGAGAGCTCCATTAGGTTTGTGTAAACAAATAGTTCTTCCATGATATTTGTTTTATTAACCTTGGGTCGAGAACAAACATTAAATGTGTAGGTGTTGTTTATTGAGCTAGTAAATAGATTTTTATTTTTGATTTTGTAACCTTGTAACCAGGAGAATCAAATGTTACATTGTTTCTTGTTCCTAAATGACATGGTCAATTTGATTAGGCACTTGTCATTTATTTTTATTGTTTCACTCTTTGACAACATGAAAAAACAAAAACCTTTGTCCCCATCCCTTGAACAGATAGGGATGGAAGGGCAGAGGTCTTGGGTGTCCTCTCCAGTCAAGAATTAGGACCTCACTTTCATAATGAAAAGTTAATATGCTTTTCTACCATGCCTTTCTTTCGTTTATGGTTCGATATTCTGGTGTTCCTAGGACTTGGTAGAAAGGCATAAACGAGACATGGTAGAAAGAAAGCATATTAACTTTTCAGAAAAATAGTTCTATCACACCAAATCATCCTGAACTTGGCGGTTAAACTCTACTATGATGACTATACTGTATGGAGACCCTTCAGAAAAATAGCTCGGCGCCAGGATCATAAAAAGTTGAACACTTTTCATTCTTATTCTCTTTCTTCAATAGCAAAAGAGAATAAAAATAAATAAAATTGTCTTATTCTAAACCCTAATTAGAAAGTCTCTCACGCTTCACACCTCGAGACACACAATTCTTTTTCTTATGAGGAGTTAGGCGCTTGCAAATCTTTTTAACCGAAAATAGGTGGGAAGAGGAAAGTTTTATTATAGGGTACTCCTGGGAACCAATCAGGTGGAGACAGGGTAGGGCCTTTGTCCATAGATAGGGTGGGAACTAATCAAAATAGTGTTTGTTTGTCCATAGTCTCCAAATTCTTGAGGATTTTTTCACGATAGATCATGTTTGCATGTTCTTTGAGTTTCATATATCATCATTGCCCACCTTTACATGCATCCCTTTGCGCTTGAAGGATGATCATCAAGATATTAGCTTTTCTTAGCTGAATCTAGTACTTACTTTGTGTGTATGGATAAATGGTTCTTCTTTCACATCCTTCCAAATACATCCGTCCCTTTTATGAAAAATTTCATTTTCTCTTTCCGCAAACTATACGCTTCTCCATTGAAGGATGTAAGTTTGTTTAGTGAATAGCTTGCAGATATTTTTCCTCCGAAGACCATTAGTCCTTAATAGGAGTTAGGCTTTAATGTCATTTGTTGGGAAAGTGACTTCTAGCACAAGAGGGGGGGAATGGTTAATTATGGTATTCAAAATTTGTAATTAATTTTAAACCTTTCTTTAAGATTATATTAGTAATTTTAGGTGAGTAATTTTCCGCGGAAAATAAAATACTAAAAGTAAATTGCAGAAAATAAAAGTATAGGATTGGAGTAATGTATACATGTTTGGTTGAAATTTGGCCTAATCCTGTTCTCACGAGGTCTTCTTGAGAGTTTGACTATAAAATTTTGAGCTTTAAAAGGTTATGCCCACAGACCTTTAGTACAATCTGATCTTGAGACTTTTACAAGCTTATCCCCAACCAATGACATTTTTTACCCCATGCTAAGCTAACAAAACCGTTAATGGCTTATCTCAATAACCAAAAGCAAATATTTTTCTATCAAAACTTAAGAAATCAAGTACAAAGATTTTATGACAGGTTTATCTCAAGACCTAAACTTGGCCTCTTAAGAGTATCACACTCTTAAGAATATAAACGATCAACACAATCATTTACAAAGATTCTTTCCACACAAGCAAAGCTTCACTTACTTGCACTAAGTCATTTTTAAAGTGAAAAGAAATATTTTAGAGAGAGAAAAGAAGATTAAAGAGATAAATTCCGAAGAAATAGTAAAACATAGGAAAATGGCGTGATTTGAAGAGGAGGCGTGCCTCCTTTATATAGTCGTTGGAAAAACCAAAAATGGAATGATCCATAGGCCAAATTAATGATCTAATAGATTAACACAAAGCTCTAATTGATTAGACAATTCATTTTTAATCGATTAGCAATCTTAATTATGAAGTTTTAGATATAGAGTTGTTGCAAGTCTTTAATGTGTTATCCTTATCATTTGGATAATCATTTAGCACTCTTCAAATCGATTAGCTTGATGCTCTAATTAATTAGATGGCTCAAAAAAGTTTTTCCCATTGATTGGCAAAACTTACCAATCATTTGGTTAGTAAAAAATGGTTAAAAAGCTTTGGACAACTTTTTAATCACTTGCCTTGACTTAGAAAATGATTTTTTGATTTAAATACATTTGAGAAATATTTTGAGGTTTATGTGTGTGTGAGTTGCCTTAGTACTTATAAGCTACTTCCTCACATTTACAATACTCATGTCACTCAAACAGACACACAAACATGTCTTGGCGAACTTTCACACCTTTTTCCAAAACTTCAATACTTTTGCTTGATAGTTTCTGATTATACTGACACTTTAACCTTGAGTTATTTTCATGAGTCATAAGATGCATTATTTGGTTATACTCATCATAAAGGTCGAAAGCTATTGTCATGCATTTTCGTCAACAAAATTTAAAATGCATAACATTTCTCTTCATAACCTGCAAGCACATAGATCAACAATTGATTCACAAATATTCCTTATTTCGCATCATACATCTCATAATTTAGAGAAACCCCTGGAGCTCACCCAACCAGAATAAGGTGCTTGCTTTGATGCCGATTGAAATTATGTTCAATCAATAGCCAGATGTCACACACAATATTGTAATAATATATGTTTGACAATAAGAAGGTGTAACAACAAATAAAAAAATGAATGACACAAGTAGTTATTAACCCATTTTGGTGTAAAGGTCACATTTGTTTAAAGGGAATCAACCCAATGAAACACTCTTAGTAGTTAATAGCACATGACAGTCTCATATAAATTCTCCCATTTCAATATCATTTTCCTAATACTATCTGTGAACTTCGATTTCGGCTCCCCCTGAATCTGAGACCCCTATCACTTTCACTCAAGCATCCCTCTAAGTACTTGTACAATTACATCAATATATGACATGATGAATCACATTTACAAACAAATACTCTATCCTTCTAACTTATGAAAGACATCCCTCGAATAGGGTACAAAATGAAAACAAAAAGAATTAATGAACAAAATAAAACAGAAAGCTTTAATCTACAAGGTATGACTTTCACACAAGGTAGATCACATCCTTAAATAGAAACAACATCCAACATAAAATCCCATAAGGGTTCTTGAACGCAAAATGATTAATTTTCAAAAAGTGCAAGAATGATCAGTCTTCGTAATGCCTATCTTGAATTTTGAGTAATAAAGTCTAATTAAATCTTAATTTGACATAAATAAGAGTTTCAACCTCTTCAGAAAAGGATTTAGAATAAAATCTTTCCCAAATAAAAATGTGCTAAATATGAAATCTTTTACTGAACCAAAAAGGAAACAAATATGGTTGGAACGAAATTCAGCCAGGAAGGCAGTCAGAGACAAGATGTCTCTCATAACGCAAAATATATTTCTTAACATGTTGTTGCCTATAAAAATTTGCCAATCAGATGTAATAACAAGTTGCAAGTTAAACCTGATAATAAGCTTGTTTGTAGGTTCTTGAGCTTGACATGTGTAAAACCTATGTTTGATGGTTCTTGAGCTAAGCCCACGTAAAATCTCAATTTGTTGGTTTCTGAGCTTAGAGAGTGTAAAAGCAATATTTGTTTGTTGTTGAAGGTTTGTGTTCTAATCTTGTGAAAAGCTCACGTGTATTTTTAGTAGAACTCTCAAGAGGAAAATCTTTAGGATAAGAATAAGCCAAGTGGTTAGGCCAAACCTTTATAAAACTCTAGTGCATTCTTTATATCTTTTCTCTCTTTTTCAATTGCTTATGTTATTTCTGGTACATACCTCTCTTCATATCCATTGTACTTTTTTTTATTTTCGCTACAATATCTTTGGGTGTTTATTGAATTAAATGAAATCATTTCAAAGAACAAAATTTTAATAGATTTGTTTCAGTTTTTGAACTATACAATTCACCCTTTCTCTTGTCTTGATTCACTAGATCAGTAAGTGAAATTAGAATTTAACTTTTGTTATAAGACTAATTGTCTTAAAAGTAGTATTATGATTTCAAATACTTCTTCTTTTAACAAAATATTTTTCATAAATACACAATTATTGTTTGATGGTGAAAGATTTAATACATGCAAAGAAAAAAATAAAAACAATTTTTTATTCTATTGATTGTGATTTATAGAATTTTATTTTAGAAGGTCATTTTATTCCTACTCATTTTGTTAATAATGAAGTTGTAGATAAACCAACTTATTTATGGACCACAAAATAAATGAGAAAAAGTGTAAAAATGATTTCAAGTTAGTGATTGATGATTAGTGCGTTAAACACTAGAGAATTTTGTTATGTATTTAACTGTAGCACAACTAAAGAAGTGTGAAATACCTTTAAGAAAAAATATATGAAGTTACAATTGAGATGGAAATGGAAAACACGTGTATCCAAGAAACTTAGACACCAAACACAAGATTCTTAAATATTGGAATTAATAGAAAAAATTATGCTATTGATAAATAATTAGATTCAATAACTAGTTAATGATTTTTAGGACAAATTAAGCAACAAATAAATCATTGAAAAGATTAAATAATTGATCCAATTGCTTAAAGATGATAAACATATCAAAGTAGAAAGTTCAAATACATATAAAAAAAAAAATCCTAATTAGAATCACACGATGAAGAATTTTAAACATCGTCACTTAAGACATCATATGAAAGGACTATAAAAATATACGAAGGATCCTCTAAAGATTCAAAATTACAAGAATCATGAGATAAGTCTACTCCTTAATACAAAAGTATTGAACAACATGCGTAAAATATATTGGAGAAACAATTGTCTAATCATTTGAAGATTCTCATGATACACGCTCCAAAGAATAATATGAAAAGGTACATTTTTGTCTTAAAGCACGCTTCAGTAGTATCGAAACATATATTAACACATGCATGTTATTTTGCAAGATTATATTAACGCATGACATAAGTATTATGGTGTTACTAGTTGTATGACGTACCTGGATGTGAGAAGGAGATAGTATTTTGGTGTTTAGTATTTCAAGGTTTTAGTGTTTCAGCATGTGAGAGGGAGAGAGTTTCATGGATGAAAACTAATTCTTACATCAACACAACATGACATTGTTTAAAGTTTGATAATATATGTTCTCAAGAAGAAAGAAAATATAAAATAATATTAGGTTGGATCACTACAAAGTTGTTCAAGAATGTTGAATTGGGAAGTGATAGATACGGGGTTTTCAATTGAGTCCCACATCGTTTTTTAAAAGGAAATAAGTGTTGTTTATAAATCAAATTTTTATTTGGACTATCAATTTTAACAAAGTGAGAGAGTATGTGGGATGAACATGATCCAAAAATAAGCTTAGATCCAATATAATATTTTGATAATTTTAAAAAATAATTTCTAATAAAAATAAAGAAATCGTAAAAAAAAGTTGGACTGCCAAATCACTCAAAATTAGAGAGAATCCGAGGGTTTTACAATTTTTTTATCAGGTAAAATCAAATCTCGCTAACATTATAGACGGGTGTTGTATATTTAATCCTAAAATAAAAAAAATAAAAAAAGAAGAATGAGATGGTGAGTGAAAGAGTGAGAAGTGAAGAAAAAAGTGAAAGTTGAAAAAGTATCAAATAAGAATTTGACTCTTGGTAGCATTTGGTTGAAGTAAGGTGAATTAATTGAGAGATTGTGTTTTTAATATGTTATATAATTTGCAAGTGTTAAAAAATTTAAAGTGAAGGATATTATTGGTAGTTTGTATGCATGTTCTTTTAATGAATAAAAATAGTTGAAGTTATTTGGAAGATTTCAAATAAAAGGGGATATGAATTTTGAGATTGTACGTGGTTTCAAACGATTCAGAAAGATGCATAAAGAAAGAGATTAAAACTTTATTACATATTTGTCGAAAGGGGAATAAATATCTTCTCAAAATTTTTTTGTGATGTAAGATAAAATACTTGGTCGAAAATAAAACTCATAAGACTTTGGTTATTCCTCTAACAAGTGCTAAATTAATTGCATATCTCATTTAGTTAGTTTATACTACTAATTAGTTGTTTGATAAATAAATTTTTTAAGCAAAAGGGGTATCAAATCCAAAAAGAGAAAGTGCAAAAAGCAAAATCAAATCCTAAAGTCTATGAAGGCCCAAGTGGACCAATGTAGCTGAAAAAATCAATGTTTTAATCTATTAAACCCAAAGGATTAATCGATTAGGCATTTTAAAGTTCAAAATTTTGTACCAAGTAATCCATAAAACCTAATGGATTAATCAATAAAGTTTCTAGAGTTGTACGCCGCCTCATTCAGACAATCAAAATCGATTTAAATTAATGCTTTAATTGATTAAAACTCCATTTAATCTATTAAAAATGACCTATAAAGAGTTAATCTAGATTTCTTTTCTTCTCACCCTCTCTCATTCCTTATCCTCATCTTATTGCTTTTGTGTGTTAGCGTTCTTTGTTGTTTTTGTGCTACTCTTGTATCTTCATCATCACCATTATAATGTCACCCAAGAGGATTTAAACCTTGAAAGTTCTTCAACTCCAACCTACTCCTCCAACGGTTTCTCTTCTCAAGAGAAATATGACAAGTTTTATAAGAATTACGCTACCAAGAATATCACTCCAATTCGTTATATGGATGAGAGTGTGTTTAAAAACTATGAGTTCTTTGATGCTTTGTTCATGCCAACTTGAAGAATTTATATGCAATACTTCTGAAGATATGTTTCCCAAAATTTTCAAATCATTTTATGCTCGTCTATGGTAAAAAAAGTGAATCATCATAAATGAGGTATGTAAGAAAGCAATTTCTCTATCTTTGTAAGAGTTTGCTGAAATCTGCGATATATTATGCTCTAGCTCTCTCTGCAATTTAGATGATCTAAAATCTAGTGATAATTTTGATTCTTCCTCTGCTTATCAATCTCTTCTATCAAATCCAAATGAGGGTTTTAGTTTTTCCATCCTTGTTGACTTTGTGCATCCAGATGTTCATCTCATTCACTATCTGGTGACTCACATTATTTTTCCTAGAAAATCCAATCTTGTGAAAGTCTCTAAAACCAATGTTGTTTTGACTTGGTTACTGGCGAACAAGGATGAAACAAATTGGACTAGTGGGTTAATCTATCACATGATAGAAAACATAAGAAAAAGGAATACATGGTTACCATATGTGACTTTCATGATTTCCTAACTAACATTAAATATTTTCAACAAGGAATTACTAGAGAACCAACTACATTGAGATACCAAGATTGGAACATTTTTCTGCTCTTGCTTTCATTATCATTATTTTTATTATGTTAAGTTTACATTTCAACACTTTGCATCTAAGATGGATAATTTTGGCATTCACATTCTGATTGGCTAGTGAGAATTTCACACCGATTACTAATGTTATATTCAGATCGATGAGTAGACAATGTCTTGACCATTGTTATTTTATAAATGGACGACAAAGATTTGTTGCTTAATTTTCATCAAATAGGTCATAAGAAAAAAACAAAAAAACAACTTTACCCTTTGGTTTTCAAATCAACTGAGATAATATGTCATAAAAAATGAAAAGATGATAAAATGTAATTGTTGGAAATTGAAGGTGTGACCTCTAAATACTTTACCCCTCAATTTCCAACTCAACCGAGATAATAAGTCATAAAAAATCTAAGAAAAATTAAAAGGTGCTGAAATGTAGTTATTGGGTTTTGAACGCGTGTCCTCTAAAATCCTTTACCCCTTGATTTCCAGCTCAACCGAGATGATAAATCATAAAAAAACATTTAAGAATATTAAAAGGTGCTAAAATATAGTTGTTGGGATTCGAAGACGTGTCTTCTAAATACTTTACCCCTTGGTTCTCAACTCAACCAAGCGAATAAATGATATTTTTTTTTAAAATTATAACGTGACGTGTCTATGATTTACATCGACTTTTTGTTGGGTGAAGTGAAAGTTTTATCATAAAATGTATTTTTTGTAGTAGTGTATTTTTCTCCACTGTCTTTTTTATTATGCCACTACTACGAAAAACCCAATCAACAACGGTTGAGAAATATATATAACAACGTGGGCCCATACATTGTCATGTCGAGTGTCGTTGAATATATGATACTTACAATCACGGTCCAATAGCCGTTGTAATAAACTGGAAAACACGCTCCTTATCACAATAGTTTCCAAAAGCTCGTTGTGATAAATTTAATGGTCATGGGTTCGATTCTCAGATGCGCTGTTTTGATATTTTTTCTTTTGGGAAGCGCGCGAGATATTATAACAATTATGACTATAACCGTTGTTAAATATTCTGCATAATTAACAGATATTATCCTGCTTTTATAAGTCATCCATTTCTTAATCTGTATTATTGTTCACCATATCATAACAGAAAATAAAACTCACATTTGTGATAAAGTTATTTGAATAATATTAATTGTATCATATTCATAATATCACATAATTGTATCATATTCAATTGTACCATAAAAAATATCCTATAATTTATCAGAACAAACAATCTACAATTTACACATTACATAACATCACATAATTGTAACTTGGTGTTTTTGTGTCTTTTCTATTGGTGTCTTGACTCTAAAGACCTATAATTTCAAATAATTATACTTGTTAGTAAAAATACTTGGAAACTATAACATACATGAATATGTTATGAATAAAGAATAAATTACATACCTGTTAATTTTCCCAAATGCCTTCTTCATGATCGATTCGAATAACATGAACAACATCTCCATCAACTTCATCATATGAGGTAGGAACTTGTATTGTGTAAGAAGGCGTGGACGGAATATCAAGACTTTCATCAATAAGAGGAATGTGTTTTCCTTAGAAAACGACTGACCATTTCCTCGATATGTCTGATGGGTCGTGTAATACGGTGGGAGAACATACGTAGTTTGTTTTGCGTTTTATTGCAAATGTTGCGGTTAGCAAGAGTCGCCACCGACTTTTCTTTTATCCAATAAGGAAAGGTGAAAAGAACAGAAAAGACCTTTGATAGATTTTGAGTTCGGGGGGTAAGTTATGAAAAGGGAAGGTGTTAACACCCTTTTCATCCGTAGTTATCTACGAGATCCTAATTGCTTAACTCACTTTTGAAAACTTGCTTTGTGTGTGATTTGTTTGAAAATATTTTGACTTTGACTTTGTAATGATTCTTGTATCAGTCCTCAAGAATTTATACGAAGTGTTTGAAAAATATTTGTATGAAAATATGTGGTATACGATATAGTGTTTTGAAACTGTTGTTGCGAGCAAGCAATTAAGAACTATTTACCCACTCAAAGGTCATTCGTTATTATTTTCCTTCTCCATTAGGGATAATGTTATCCATACCATTAGTTGGTAGGTAGCCCCATCCATTGGATATGAAAGGACAGGCGTAGGGTCATCATATGGTCTTTGTAGGCAACATGTAAGAATACCTTAGCAATTGTATCGAAGACACTATCATCATTTATTCGTAGGCAAAAATCGAGGGACATGATCATGTATTCGTAGGAAATATCGAGGGACATCGAGGGACTATGATCCTTATGATGATTTTAATTGAGGGTCTTTACTAATAGTATCCATACGTTCGAGGGACATGACCATGTTTATAAGGCAACAAGAGAGGATACCCTAAGGGTACAAGTGCGAGAGTGATTGATTCAGTTAATTTTCTTCCATTGCAACAAATCATCTACATGGCGAATGTTTCCATCACGAGTCCTTTCATTTGCATGCCATCTAAGATTCTTTGCTTTATTCGAATTAGCAAAGAATCTCTTAAATCATGAAATTATAGGCATGTACTATAACACTTTAGCAGGAGGATGCTTCCTACTAACATTTATATAGTCATTATCATCACCATTGTTGGCCTTCAGCTTGTAACGCGATACACCATATTTCAGACATTGATATAAGTCTTCATACTCTTTCCTGTATAATATGCAATCATTAGGGCAAACATGTATTTTGATATACTCTATACCCATTTGACACAATATCTTCTTGGCCTCATAGAAACGATCCAACAATTTGTTATCTTCTGGTAAAATTTTCTTTAGCAATTCAAGTAATCCCGTGAAACTTTTATCCGACCATCCATTTTTTCCCTTTAGATTAAATAACTTTAACACCACTGAAAATCGTGTAAAATTTGTGCATCCCTTATATAAAGGGGTGTCTTTATCACTACATATAGTATCATAAATATTAGCATTCTTAAAAGAAGATTCCTTGATATCACGTAACATATCCTCTAGTTGGCCTTCCATACATTCATCTTCATCCACTCTTTGGCTTTATGGTACTTGATTTTCCTCTTTATCCACCTCACCATGCTACACAGGGCCAGTCCAACCCATTTGGAGGCCTAAAGAAAATTTTAAAATGAGACATTTAAAATGTATTTTAAAATACTATTTTTGTGGTTGCTAAGAGTTGAACTCAAGACCAAAAGAAGAAGATGCCTAAATTTTACCAACTCAACAATGATAATTTATGCGTGTAATGTGTCATTATATATTATAACAAAATAAACATATTCTGAGGCCTTTTTTTAAATTCAAACTTTTGAGGCCTAAAGCCCTAACTTTGGTGGCTTGGCCCTTGGGCCGATCCTAATGCCACGTCCATATTATATAATTTTGACATATACCTTCACAACAAAGGTGCTAAAATATTTCTTCCTTTGTACCCTTACCGATATTCGTGCAAACAACACAAGGACAATAAAAGATACCATCATTATTAGGAAGATGTTTATCAGCGTATTCAAGGAATTCAATAACTTCTTTCTCACAAACCGGACCTAATCTATTGGCTTTCATCCAACTACGATCCATAATAACTTGTGAAATTTATACACGTATAATAATGTGAAAATCTAATCCTAAAGCATATGAAAAATTTACTCTCATACTGAATTGAGCATATATACAACATAAACAAAGAAAAAGGAATGAAGATGTTGAAGAGTACAATACTGTGAAGATGAAGAATCAAATGAACGAACAAGGTGAAGATTTAAGCATATACAATATAAACCAAGAAAAAACGAATGAAGACGTTGAAGAGTACCGTACTGCGAAGCTGAAGAATCAAATGATTGAAGATGCTGAAGTTTTGAGCTCCAAATGAATGGATACAAAGATTTGAGCCACCACTGTCGTCTCTGGATCGCTTGTTCACCTAGGGCGTCTTATGAAAGAAATACAAAATAAGTTTTGTTTTAATTTATCAGTAAACCCTTTAATCGCGGTTGGACAAAGCAACTGTAGTGGAAACTTAAGTCCTATAACAACTGTTGAGGTATTCACCGTTGTTATATCATTTACAATTTATTTTTTAAATAATGAAAATAGGTGACACGCGCTTAATGTACTCTAAAAATTGGAAAAAATGTGGTTGCTGAGAATCGAAGCGTGATACACATCATTTTTTTCTACAAGGTTTAAAATCAACCGTCATAAATAAATCCAGTAACTCACTAAGTGCAAAATTGTTAACCTATTACTACAGTGTATATGGATGCGTCGTAAACATGGTGTTGTTGTTTGCTCATTTTGTAGTAGTGTGCCAAATGGGGAGAAAATAATCGTTAATTGGTTTTCATGTGACAACTGATGAGACATCTTTCAAGATGACAGCTCCATATGTCAAACGACTTTTGGATTTTAAGAGTTATTTTTGACAAGGGGAGTTGAATTCAACTGTCAAATAAAGCATCTGATGATGACACCTGATCAAGAAGATACCCCGCCGTCTCATAATAAGTGTCTCATTTGAGCAATGCACGGTTTTTAAGAAAATGATTGGATGTATTCGGTTTAGTGAAAAAATTAATGTAGTTTACTTGAATACCCCTATTAATTATAATTGATAGAGTAGTTGAATAAAGTAAAAGTAATAAATAGGGATATAGTAGTGGAAAATAATAATACTTGATGCATTGGAGTTGTAAATGGACAATTATTTTAAGACAAAGAAAAAGTGCAAATGAGAACGGAGAGAGTATCTCAAATCTCATTAATCAGACAATTTAAGAATTTTGAAGTGCTAATCAAGATATTGAATAAGTAAAGAATCTTAAAGTTTGAAAGGGGAAATGTGAAAGCTTGTATAATCCTTTCAGTGTCTTAGAGTGATCAATTAAATTATAAAAAATCAAGAGTAAGTTTTGAAATCTTGAACAGATCACATATACTGACAAAGTTTTTCAAAACTTCTCAAATCTTTAGATAAAACACATGAAAATGTTTGTATACACCTACTTAATTAATTATTAGCTTGATTAATCAATTAGAAATACTTTTTCACTTAAAAGTAAAATCATCTCATTCATTTATTCTAGTATACTTAAAAAAAATAAATGAATGATTTTAAAATAATTGACATAATTTTTGTTTATGAAAGAGCAAATTTGATCGTGTTTTTCTTACTGCACAAAATCTATTTATTGAGAAAATTATTTCACTTAATAATAAATGATGAAGACAACTTTTAATATGTTTCATCTTTGTTAAAAAATATTCTTATAACTTCTAATATGTTTCATCTATGAGGTATAATCCCAAGTAAGTCTTCCTCTATGTAAGAAGTCTGTGGTCAGAACCAGTTACCTAAAATTTGACAGACAGTATCTCTATCCGAATCCACAACCTTGCCACATGGCATCCATCAAAACAATTAACATTACCTTAAACCATCCAATGAGATATCACCTTATCCTATCCAAAATCTTACTCACACCATAGCCACCAAATAATTGCAACCTTAACATTCTCAACCAACACAAAAACTCTTGAAAACTAGTTTGTTTGTGGAGAACACACAATAGTTAACACAGCCATGGCAGCCTCACTTCAAGCAGCTGCTACTCTCATGCAACCTACAAAGTTGCGTTGCAACACTTTGCAGCTTAAGTCTAACCAATCTGTTTCTAAGGCCTTTGGTTTGGAACACTATGGATCTAAGGTTACTTGTTCCCTTCAGTCTGATTTCAAGGAGTTGGCTTACAAGTGTGTTGAGGCTTCTAAGATTGCAGGATTTGCTCTTGCCACTTCTGCTCTTGTTGTCTCTGTATGTTTCTTTACCTCTATTCTTTTTCTTCCAATTGCATGAATATTTTGACTAGTTAAGTTTATGGTTCCACCACTACACTATCCTAATAATTTCACGAACAAGTGTTGCTAATTTTATCAAGTTTTGAACTCTTAGATTAGTTGTGATGAATGTTGTTATGTTGTTTTGAAGGATATCAATTAGACAATAGCAAGTTGCAATATAAAGCAAAAATAAAGACTAAACTTGAAAGGACCTAACTTGAATTCACCTTGGATCCTCTCTGTCTCACCAACCAAACGTCAGATGTTCGTTTGATTGCTGACACGGGAGAGGATCCAAATCCATTTGAATGAGATAGTAACTTATTCAATGATCAACCGTGTAAAAACCAAATTAGATAACTACTGATAAATTTGTTAAGTGTTTACTGTGAGGCCTTTTTCATTGTTGATGACTAAGAATAAGAACATGAATGAATTCAGGGAGCAAGTGCAGAAGGTGCTCCAAAGAGGCTAACTTTCGACGAAATCCAAAGCAAAACATACTTGGAAGTCAAGGGAACAGGAACAGCAAACCAATGTCCAACCATTGAGGGAGGAGTAGACTCATTCGCCTTCAAGGCAGGAAAATACAATGCCAAGAAACTCTGCCTCGAACCAACTTCATTCACAGTAAAATCAGAAGGCGTAACCAAAAACACTCCACTGGCCTTCCAAAACACCAAGCTCATGACACGTTTAACCTACACTCTTGACGAGATTGAAGGGCCATTCGAGGTTTCAGCAGACGGGAGTGTGAAATTCGAGGAGAAAGACGGAATTGATTACGCTGCAGTCACCGTTCAGCTTCCTGGAGGCGAGCGTGTGCCATTCCTTTTCACCATCAAGCAGTTGGTAGCATCAGGGAAGCCCGAGAGCTTCAGCGGTGAGTATTTGGTGCCATCATACAGAGGAAGCTCTTTCTTGGACCCAAAGGGAAGAGGTGCATCCACCGGTTATGACAACGCGGTTGCATTGCCAGCTGGTGGAAGAGGTGATGAAGAAGAACTTGGAAAGGAAAACAACAAGAGTGCTGCATCATCAAAAGGGAAAATCACATTGAGTGTTACTCAAACTAAGCCTGAGACTGGTGAGGTTATCGGTGTGTTTGAGAGTATTCAGCCATCTGATACTGATTTGGGAGCAAAAGCTCCAAAGGATGTTAAGATCCAAGGTGTTTGGTATGCTCAGCTTGAATCATAGATAGCGTCTTTGTTATGGTTTGTTTTGTTGTAAAACTTCAAGATGTTGATGTATTATCCTTTGACTAAACAACTTTCAAGAGCTGAGAGAATTATCATGTTTATATATTATATTGATGTTCAATTACACTATGCTTATAATGTCGAGGTTAATTAAATTTCTATGGTATTTTCTTGTTGAAATGTCTTTGTTTTTGTTACTCATTTTAAGGAAAATTCATGGTTTTTTGTTTGATTATAGTTTTGCCATACCAAAACAGAAAATGAGAGAACTACAGCACCCTGAAAATTTGCAGGCACCAGAATCCTTCTAGTTCTTACTAAGCTTCTTAAGAAAAGTTTAAATACTTAGTTTTGTTTCTTATTCACTACATATATTAGGAATTGAAATAAATCTAATGGTTTATTTGTTGGAATGTTTTATATTTAAATATTATTTAATTGTTATAATTTAATAATTATTACGTGGACAAATATATTTATATGATTTATATTAGTTATTTGTCAAATTAAGAGTTTTAATTGATTAAGTGGTCAATTAGAGTTTAAAAGGCTAATTAGATTTTTATTCAATAATTAATTAATTAAATGGATAGGGGTTTAAATATGAGTGGATGTTAGGATGATTCATTTGGGAATAATGAGAATCTAATTGATCATCACACTATATAAAGGCTATGATCCTAATATACCGTACACAAACAAAATAATTTCTTCTCCCCCATCTAAAAAGTGTTCAAGACATTAGGAGTACCGGTTGAGAAAAATTTACATATGCATATATCCTAGGCAATGTAGGAGTACCTCACACATACATTGCCTAGGATATATGCATATGATATTAATATGGTACATAAAGCGATCATGCACAAGCAACGGAATAGAATAAGTATTAGTATAAATTACAATTTTTATGCCGAAACTGTTATGGCCAAAAGATACAAGTCTCAAAATAGTACTAATCAAAAGTTTGACGCCTAAGACTTTTCATGGGCATGTTGCTCACATGGGTCTTAGTTTTGATATTGCCTTGGATTAGTGGAAGTTTGGTTTTTATTTTCTATGTTCTATACTTTGGTTTTATTTTGGTACAAATTTTATGTTATGTTTAATTTTCTGCAGAAATAAAAACTTATGAAGTACTATTGCTATAACAATATCATGTTTTTTTTAAGTGCAAATACTGTAATTTTGAATTACACCGAAGAAACTTCAGTTTGATCTCACTAAAGACTCCAGTAGGATCAATTGAAAATTTGCATGGTTTAGAGATCACATTGCATGAAATTTCCATGTCATTCATCCATATCGATCTATGTCATCAAATACATTAACGTGGTGGTCGACGGTGTTTCGTCACATTATACGTTAGTGAAGACAACCCCGGTTTCCCCATTATTGATGTATGAGGTGGACCAGATTGTAAAGTTGAAATCTAAAGATAAATAGCATTCAAATGCGCGCCTAAAGAATTATGATATAATTATTAAGATATATTGGCCAAGTGGGAGATTGTTGGAATATTTTAATTATTTAATTAAATATTAACATTTCAATAATTATGTGGCCTAATATATTTATTTAATTATATTAGCTATTTTTATCAAATAAAGTGCCTTAAATATTTATGTGATCAAATAATGTTAAAAAAAAGGCTATTTAGATTTTGTTTACGAATTATTTAATTAATTGATTACATAATTAGATATGGGCTCAAATATGAGTGAATGTCACGATGACCCAATTTGAGAATAATGGGAACCCTAATTGGTCATCACACTATATATAGACTATGGTCTCCAATCTACAGTATGTAAACAAATTAGCTATTCTCTCAATCTAAAGAGGATTCAAGGCATTAGGAGTACTGGTTGAGGAAGAACCACACAAGTCATTACTTTTAGGATTACTGCTAACAGAAACTTGCCATTACAGAAACTTTCTCGATGGATCCAGATATTCCAAATTATAATCCAGTATTTCAAAATTATTTTATCGAATTTCAATTTTATACATGCTTGTATGACTATTAGGTTTCCGTATAAATTATATGTTATAATTATAAGCATGTATATATGATTGACCGTTAGGTCAATTAAATCTAACCGGAGATTGTTGGAATATTTATTTAAATATTATTTAATTATTACTCCCTCCGTTCCTTTTTAAGTGTCATTTTAGCATAAAGCTCTTCAACCAAGATAGTGCTATGTTAGAGTTAATTTTTCTATTATACCCTCATTTATTTTCTCTTTCCTAATAAATTCACTCCTACACTCTCTCTCATTTATTGAGAAAGTAAGGGTATAATTGATAAGTTATGACATTAAATTATAAAACGACACTTAAATAGAAACAAAAATATTCTTCTAAAACGACACTTAAAAAGGAACGGAGGGAGTATATTTCAATAATTATTATGTGAGAAAATATATTTATATGAATTATATTAACTATTTGTCAAATTAAGAGCCTTAATTGATTGAATGGTCAAATAGAGTTTAAAAGGCTAATTTCTATTTAGTAATTAATTAATTAATTGGATATGGCTTAAATATGAGTGGATGTCAGGATGATCCATTTGGGAATAATGAGAACATAATTGGCCATCACACTATATAAAAGTTATAGTCCCCAATATACCGCACACAAGCAAAATAATCTCTTCTCCCCATCTGAAGAGTGTTCAAGGCATTAGGAGTACCGGTTGTGGAAGATTGTCAATCACTTGTCTCTACACTTTTTGTTTCACGATTATAATTATCATTGACAAAAGTTTTTTTTTAATCTTATGGATCTAGATATTCATGAAATCTCATATCTCGTATACTAACATATCGTAGATCCTATAATTATATACATGTTCATAATTATTTATTATATTCTGCACTAAAATATATGTCAATCATTTGTCTCTACACTTTTTGTTTTAGGATTACAATTATCATTGACAAAAGTTTTTTTTCTTCATCTTATGGATCTAGATATTCATTAAATCTCATATCTCGTATACTAACATATCGTAGATCCTATAGTTATATACATGTTCATAATTATTTATTATATTCTACACTAAAATATATGATATAATATATAAAACATGTATATCTGATTAATTGTTATTGAATTAATTTCAACATTATTCACTAAGACAAACAATAATCAAACAGTTTAAAAAGCTGCATTATTAATATTTATTTAGAACACTTCATGAAAATAATACTAATCTCATCCTAGAGTTTTTCATAGTCATAAATATTTTTTCACTTTAATTTTCTCATTATCTTTTATTTCTCTTTTATTTTTCATCCAATCAACAATCAATCCAAAACTTTTTTGTTCAATCGAAATTATAAATTTAATATTGACTAGAAATATGCGGTCTTTAAGTTTGATCCTCGCCTTCTTTATTGTTTTTGTCACTTAGATTACGTAAGTTTTATTATTTAACACCTTATTTTTTAATTTTTTATTCTCCACATCATCTTCACTTTCTTCCACCTAATAATTCAACACTCATTCAATTTTTACTCACTACAATGATTTTATTTAATAAAATTCAACACCCTCTACCTCACAATCACTCACAACACACTAAAAATCTAAATAATCACAACAACCAATAAGATTTTGCAAAGTATTGTATATGACCTACACCCCTTCAACATATTGAATATTTTCAACACTTCATTGTAAACATTCAACTATTAAATAATTTATTCAACACTCTCGTTATACATAGTCTTATGACAGTTTAGCATGCTAGCATGCTTGCTAAAGATTAAATCAATTTGACACAGGTCAATGTTTCGAGAAAAAAACTACTCCCTCCGTTTCTTTATTAATATCACTTTTGTGGAATTTTTTTATTTCTATTTAGCTTTAATTGCAACTTTTGTCTATCTATTTAATTTTTTTTCTTGATTTTGATCCCTACATTAAAAACCACAATTTTAGCCCATTTTTTTTAAAAAAAATTATTTTTAAATTTTGATCCTTTCAATCTGAGTGTATTTTTGTATGACATAGAACTATTTTTGCTTTGTCCATGCCACGTTATTTTAACATTAACATAAGTTTTTTTATTTCATCTTTCTTTTAATGTTTAATTAATTCAAATAATGGTTTTATTTTATATTTATTTTAATGTTTAATTATTTTAGATATTATTTTATTTCATATTTATTTCAATTAATTCTTTATTGTTAGGTGTTAAATGTTAAAATTCAAAAACATAAAATTTTTAAAATAATTATCTTATGTTCTTCAACTCTCAAATCTCAATACTAGCGTCCATTATCACTGGGGGTATGATAATTCATTTGTTAACATTTCACACAAATTATATATGAACCATATAATGAGTTATTCATCAGGTATAACTCAATTCACACAAGAGACCCACCAATAGTAATACTATACTATTATATAAAACGAAAGGTAAAAATAATGATTACATGTTCAGAGAATGATTAAATTACAAACAAAACCTGTTCATCTTAAATATCACTTAGTCATTAAGCAATATTGTGTCATAAATTTACCAAATATGCCAAGCCACTAGGATACGATTAATAATGATGGGTTTAAGTAGTTTACATGAGGTCCCAAAGTTCAAACATCATTTTCCCAATTGCATAAGAAAAATATTCATAAAAACCTTGTGTCCAGATATTAAGCAGCCTATGCTTTAACTATGATTATGTGTGTCAGCAAATTTTAATACTGCTTACTAGTTGGAATAAAAACCAACTGATTAAACTACTGAAGCAATGATCAATGTTTTATCATGAAGGTTCTGCATATACCTACAAATGCATAAGAGCCTCTGGTTACATGGTTAATGTTTGAAACTTAGGCATACAATTCAGATAATATAGAAGAAAACCAACAAATGTAGGTGCAAAGCATACAGAAAGTATATCACTCTGAGTGCTAGATAGTATTTCAGCTATCTAAACTAAGCATACAAAGTATCGTATAATACTATACTTTTGGTGGGTCTCTTGTAATTTTGAGTTATATCTAATGCATTACTCATTGTATAGTTCATATAAAATTTGTGTGAAATGTTAACAACAGAATTACCGTAGACCAGTGGTAAAGAGCGTTGGTGTTGGAACTGGTAGGACATAATAAGTTCAACAGTAAACATAAAAAAGGGACTAAAGTAGTCTACCATATAAGAACATAAACTGCATTGGAAAAGCAGTTTATGCTCCTAAAATTTTGTTAACAATACCGTCGTTTTTGCTGAACTTTCGGTCAATGGCATCACAGTAGTTAAAAGTATGTTGTTTGGTTTCAAGTTTGTGACTGTTGTTTGTAACAGAGGTTACACCTTTATCTTCCTAAATTTGATGGTTTTGGTTTCAATAATTTTTCAGGTACCCTCTCTAATTGAATTTGACGGTACTGTTACAAATAGAGGACACACTTTAACTTTCTGAACTATTATTTATTATAGCACTAATAATACTTTTTAATTTAATATTTAAATTGTTTAAACTTCTGGCCTTCATTTCTCTGCATTGATTGTTCTGTTGTTCACATCAATTTCGTGAGGTGAATTGGTGATTGGTTTTGTTAACTCAATGTGCAATCTTTTTACATTGTATGATGTAATATATTTCTTAATGTTTCACACATAAGCTATATGCCAGAGTTGCAATTTCAATGGAAGAGTTACAAGTACTTGACTTTCTTAGGTATCAAAATTTCACTTCAACTTTTATATTTAAATAATCATTGACTATGAATTTAATTGGAAAAATTAGTTTTACTGGTGGCTTGACATTTAACAAATACATAATATTTTCTGTAAATTTGTGAGGACAAAACATAGGTTGAAGAGATGTAGAAGAGTTGGCTCTGATGGAGGCAAAATATTGGTGTCTGTTAGTTTAATTCAGGAGTGTTCTTAGGCTGGTAATAGGATGGTGGTTATAAGCAGTGGAGAAATTTGTATGGATATTGTAGTTGTGGTTTCAATTCTGGCTGGATGGTGGTTATATGCTGCGGGGAATTTTGTTTGGATCCTGTAGCTGTGGGATCAGCTTTGGTTTGGGTGGATTCTAGAACATACATAAATGATGTTATAATACAATGTGGCTTTCCATTTTGGTGTAGGGAAGCTGACCATCTACCAGGTATATTGTCTATTAAAGTGGACATTTTGAGTGGCGTTCTAACTGGTGGCATAGTTTTCAAAGTTTGACGAGTAATCTGGCGGGATGTAGAAGATGAAATCAGGAACTGGTTTTATCGTAGTATTGTCTTTGGTTGCGGTTTCATAAGGCCTTCGATATGGGACATGGCGTGGAGTTTGGAGAGTTGTTTGACAAAATATGCTCGAATACGCCGTATGTAATAGAGTGTAATAATTCCAGTTTCACCATAAGGTGTTGTGTTTCCGCTGATTCATTCTAATTGGCTCAAGTAGAGGTGCTGCATCAATATATTTTGGGCAGGTTGTAGGAGTATCATTGCAGGTACCAGTGTGTGTCAATTGGACTTAACGAAGCAGGTTAAGTTTGATTTTAGTGTTACATGCTCATTAAAAGCTATAAACTTGAGTTATTTGGTGGGTAGGCTAGCTTTATTTCATACTCGGCAAGCTGTAGTTTGAACATGTGATGTAGCAGACATCATGTAATTTTGACATAGCTTATGCCGTGATTCAGTATATTCATCTTTTGTCTTCTCAATATACTGCTTAAGATCTTTTTAATGGTTTATATGTGTTAAAAATAAAAACATTATAATCTAGACATTGCTGCACTGAATACTTATTCTTTACTACTTCATTCAATGTCATGTAACCACGTTGATGGCTTAACCACCTTCTTACAATTGATTACCAGTTATGTTATGCAAGTTAACATTTTATTATTATTATTATTATTATTATTATTATTATTATTATTATTATTATTATTATTATTATTATTATTATTATTATTATTATTATTATTATTATTATTATTATTATTATTATTATTATTATTATTATTATTATTATTATTATTATTATTATTATTATTATTATTATTATTATTATTATTATTATTATTATTATTATTATTATTATTATTATTATTATTATTATTATTATTATTATTATTATTATTATTATTATTATTATTATTATTATTATTATTATTATTATTATTATTATTATTATTATTATTATTATTATTATTATTATTATTATTATTATTATTATTATTATTATTATTATTATTATTATTATTATTATTATTATTATTATTATTATTATTATTATTATTATTATTATTATTATTATTATTATTATTATTATTATTATTATTATTATTATTATTATTATTATTATTAGTATTATTATTATTATTATTATTATTAATAATAATTAACTATTTTTCATTACCTAATTAATTACAAACTTTGTTCCACTACTATGCCATAAAAATAACCAGTATCGTAATATGTGAAAATTACATATGACACCCCAAACTTTCTACCCCTTTCCTTATGGTAAAGACATTTAAAGTTAAAAGATTGACAGAGAGATAAATGTATTTGTACAAGGTTACAATTAAAGTAGCAGTTTTTGATTCAATAGCGATGACAAACAATAAAAATGGTTTTTAGTAGTTATCCTTTGAGTTATTTAATTAATCTTTTAAGTTTGATTTGAGAAAACTAAGTTTATCTATCGAGCAAAGTTTAAACTTTGTGAAATTTAACCATTAAAATTCTAATATTGATGATGCCATTTTTTTTAACGAAGGAGAGGATAGTTGCATAGACAAGCATAATAATTTGAACAAGATTGTCAATGAAAATATGTAATTGTTTTAATTTTTTTCTTAACAACCGATTCTTTTAATTTAAGGCAAAATGAAAATGAATATATACATGTTTATCAAATAATTCAATAGATAATATCTATATATATATATATATATATATATATATATATATATATATATATATATATATATATATATATATATATATATATATATATATATATATCTTGCTAGAAAAACTAAGCAAATGTGTTTAGGGATTTGGAGGCTCAAGCAACGTATCTTGAGCTGCAAGTTATCGAATGTCTTGTTTATCCCGCTGGTGGGAGTCCTATTTATACGAGTCCATGAATCTTGCAGCCGAAGCGTACTAGCAATGACCTTTCATATCCACGTAACTGTGGTGCCTTTAAGGCAAGTAATGTCTGTCACCTCTATCATTATTTCATTTGTAACGTGCGCCGCCAAACTTTTAAGGTGGCATTTTTACTCCTTTTAAAGCTTCGGGCTGGCTATAACACTGCCGGGCTGGATCATAACGCTTTTAGGTATGTACTCGGATCGTACTCCGTCCTCATATGTATGATTGGCCGAGAACCATACTTGATCCGTATTTCGCCTTCATATGCATGATTGATCGAGAACCATACTCGACATGTATTCCGCTTTCATATGCCTATCTGTCCAAGTTGCATACTCGGCTCATACTTTGCATTATCTCTTCCGTCCTTATAGCTCGGTTACGTATTTATGTATGATCATAAGCCCCCGAGCACATGATTTCATTCCTTGAAGTTTTATGGTCGATAAGGAACATAAATTTTAGCCGAGATATACGTCGATTTTTGATGACCTGTGAGCGCGTGTATTACATTCCCTAGTTTTTCTGAACAGTCACCTACCCTATCATAGGTATAAATGATTACCATAGTGGGTTTTAAATGTCAACACGCTACCTCTTCATTTTTTTCCTTTTATAACGTTCTTTTCCCCTTTTTGAAAACATATTTCCTTTTTCATTCCTCTCCACAAAACCTCTGTTGCCGCCTGCAAAATCCGAACCTCTCCAACTCCCCCAATCGTTTTTTCCAAGTATTTCTTCTTTTCTTTCTCTTTATTTTCTCATAGGATGATGGTTATTAGAGAATACGACGATTTAGGTCATAGGAAACATTTGATTAATGATGAACGTAGAGCCTTGTGGGAGGAATGCATGCAAGAGATGAGAGATGCCCTAGGGTAGAGGAACTAGAAAGGGTTATGAACAAGATTAATTCTGAAGTTCTAACCTCTGATAGTGATTCTGACCCTGACTCTTCAGGTTCTGTGAAGCTACTGATGGAAACCAGCACACCGTTTAGAGCGGAAGTCCTAGGCTTCAAACAGAGTGTTATCAGAGATATAGAGATCACAATGCTCCATTATCTCTAGAATGTTTCCTCCATAGGAAACAAAGATGACGTGGTTCTTGAAGCCTGTGAAATTCGGGAGTGTGTTTGCATGTCCCGGCCTAAAGGAGTAAACCCTGAATGGTTTTAATTTTACGCCGGGGTTTTGGAAGAATTAAACTTTAGCTTCCCTTTTACCATCTTTGAATCTGACATACTTAGAACAACAAACGTAGCCCCTTCACAGCTCCACCCAAACAGTTGGGGTTTCATAAGAGCCTTCGAATTAATTTGTAGGGTTATGAACACTACTCCGACTATAGGGCTATTTTTTCCCTTCTTTGAAGTAAATAACACAGACTTTGGAAGCTAGGTAGCTTTAAGCGGTATCCCCAAAAGGAGCTTCCTTCAAGTCTCTACCTCAAATTTCAAAGCCTACAAGAAGCGTTTTCTTCGGGTTAGGTGTGGTCCTCGGTGTCCACATGTCATCTATGACACTGATGGGCACCCCAAATTTCCTTTGTACTAGACAAGTAACCCACTCCGTATTTCTGGCTTTGACTATGATGCGTTAAGCGACTCAAAAACTCAGTCTCTTGGAATTTTAGACTCCTTCTATCCGATCAGAGTTAGGAACTTATTGTCGCTACCTTATGATGGAATCCCAGCTTTCTTAGGTAAGTCTCTTTTTATGCCTTGCCTACACGCCAAGTTTCGTTTTTATTGACTAACCTTTTTTCGTTTTTTTCCACATCCAGATAAGGTGATTGATTTGTCAGTGAAAGAGCAGAAAAAGTTGATGGCGGCAACTCGTGCTTCCCGGAAGGGTGTTGGTGCCCCCCGAGGCCAAATCAAACTTAGCTGGCTTAGAAGTCTGTGTGCCCAAAAAGAAAAAGACCACAGGAACTAAGTCAAGCGTGCTGGAAACGGTGATGATCTCAACATCTCCAAGCAAACGCCCCTTAGAGGCAGAGCTGACTGAAGAAAATATCCCAAAGAAACTCAAAACCATGATGACCAATGAAGTGAACCAAGTTGATTAGGAAGTCTCTACCCTGATGAGAGAAACTGGCGATAGCTCATCCCGTCCCTCAACTGAGAACAAGTTCTGGTCTGCCGACTTTGATGGCATAAAGTTCCTATACGACCACCTAAACGCCACCGAGGACGTGAACAAGGTGAAGAGCCTCGGGCCTCAAGAGATCACACAACACATAAGCTCATATTTGATGAGGTGTGTTGTTCTGGCCCGAGGACTATTTGAGTCTGGGGACATTGCAAACAAGAAGCATTCTGAGTTGGAAAAGGAGGTCAAAAGGCTAACCGAGAACAAAAAGTCTCTCAATGAAGCAAACTCACTTCTTAAGTCCAAAGCACATGAAAGCGACGAAAAAGCAAAGGCTTTAGAGAAAGACGTTGGCGAGAAGGTGAACACTTTGGAGAAAGACCTTTCCCTGATGAAGACTTCCGTTGTCGAGCTATCAGTCGACTTCCACCAACTTCCCGTCCACTATGACCTTGAAGAAGTAAACTTCGGAGAGGTCAAGCTCGACGAAGAAGATGAAGGACCATAAACTATGGACACCTCACCCCCCAAGTCCACTTAGCTATATCTGTTTTCATTTTCTTTGAAGGATTTTGTTCCAAGTCAGTCACCCTTTTGGTGGGTGCATTTTGTAGATCTTACAGAAGATTGCCCCTTTGGGCTCTTTAAATTCTGTACTTTGCATTTCGTACTTTGATTTTAATTCACATGCTTAATTAGCCTGTTTGTATGAATTACTTTTATGCTTTACTTGCGTGAACAGAGATGTGTAATATAACAACCCCCCAAGTCAAATGGTTTACTTGAAGCCATGAAGACTTTAAGTGAAAGGCATAATCCTCTGTTCGCCTTACCCGACCTTAATATTCTCTCTGCATGCAACGTCTAGATCTTGCCGGGCTATAGGTCGTAAAGCTTAGGCTCTATAGAGTATGCTCATCCTTTTCAAGCAGGCCAACCCCCGAGTCCTTTTTCAAAGCTTTGATTTTCTAGGTTGTACGTGAACAAGCTCGTTGAAACGAATTAAGACATTAAGTCGAATTGGAAAAATGTTGGAGCTATGCTTGATCAGGTCCAAGCGAAGTATCTTGAACCAAAGCATTGAGCCGAGTTGCGGCGAAACGCCAGAGCTATACTTGAGTAGGTCTAAGAGAAGTATCTTGAACCAAGGCAATGAGCCGAGTTATGGCGAAATATTGGGGCTATACTTAAGCAGGTCCAAGTGAAGTATCTTGAGCCAAGGCATTGAGCTGAGCTATGGCGAAATGCCGGGGCTATACCTGAACAGTTCCAAGTGAAGTATCTTAAACCAAGGCATTGAGCCGAGTTGTGGTGAAACGTCGGAGCTATACATGAGCAGATCCAAGCGAAGTATCTTGAACCATGGCATTGAGCCGAGTTGTGGCAAAACGCTGAGGCTATACCTGAGAAGGTCCAAGCTAAGTATCTTGAACCAAGGCATTGAGCCGTGTTATGGCGAAACTTCGGGGCTATACCTGAGCAGGTCCAAGTGAAGTATCTTGAACCAAGACATTGAGTCGAGCTGTGGAGAAACGTTGGGGCTATACCTGAGCAGGTCCAAGCGAAGTTTCTTGAACCAAGGCATTGAGCCGAGTTGTGGCAAAACGCCAGGGCTATACCTGAGCAGGTCCAAGTGAAGTATCTTGAACCAAGGCATTGAGCCGAGTTATGGCGAAACGCCAGAGCTATACTTGAGCAGGTTCATGCGAAGTATCTTGAACCAAGGCATTGAGTCGAGCTGTGGCGAAACGATGGGGCTATACCTGAGCAGGTCCAAGCGAAGTATCTTGAACCAAGGCATTGGTCCGAGTTGTGGAAAAACGTTGGGGCTATACTTGAGCAGGTCTAAGCGAAGTATCTTGAACCAAGACATTGAGCTGAGTTGTGGCGAAATGTAGAGGCTATACCTGAGCAGGTCCAAGAAAAGTATCTTGAAGTAAGGCATTGAGCCGAGTTAAGGGATACATCATGTGTAGAGCCTGTGCCATAGAGGTGTGGCATGAAGTTGGGAAGGATGCTCCTGAAACTAGTACCTTAACGGGCCCTAGACGAGGTGCAGTGCGCTCATAGATTACAACTTATTTGGTTTACAAACTAAACTTAATTTTAAGATGCCTCATTAAAAACCCTATCTCTAGCCTAGGAAAATGAGTGCACCATCTTTATTTATGCAACTTACATCATTCAATTGAAATAAAATTTGACACTAGATATGTTCCAAGTCCTAGGTATTTTTATACCCTCCAGAGTCTCTAACTTGTAAGCACTATTTTTAAGCTTCTCCAGCACCCAGAATAGACCTTCCCAGTTGGGAGATAGCTTTCCTTTATTTGTTGGATCCGTAAACTTTTTGAGAACTAAATCTATGACTTCAAAGCCTCGTTGCTTCACCTTCAAGTTGTAACGTTGTGTCAATCTTTGCTTGGCAGTGATTTCTCTGAGATGATCTGCATTCCTCACCTTTTCCAATAGATCGACTTCTTCACTCAACCCCTGATTGTTAGCTCGTTCATCAAAACTCTCCTGCCTCCACGAGGGTAAAGTCACCTCAACAAGGATCATATCATCGGCTCCGAAGACCATCTTGTAGGGCGTTTCACGGGTTTTTGAATGAATGGTGGTGTGGTATGACCATAACACTTAGTGAAGGTGCTCCATCCATAGTCCCTTGGCTTCATCTAGTTTCTTCTTTATTGCATTCAATATTACTTTGTTGGCGGATTCATCCTGACCATTTTCCTGTGGGTGCTCTACTGAGATGAACTTGTTCGTAACTCCCAGGTCCCTGCAAAAATCAACAACATAAGCACTTGTGAACTGTGTCCCATTGTCGGATACAATGACCCGTGGGAGTCCGAAGCAACAAATTAGATTCCTCCAGTAAAAACAACGTACACATTCCGCTGTTATCCGGGCGACAGCCTCAACTTCCACCCACTTTGTGAAATAATCGACAACCACAACAAGAAACTTCAACTGTCCCAGAGCCACGGGAAATAGTCTGAGAATGTCATCCCCCCATTGATGAAAAGGCCACGGAACCACCACAGAGTGAAGAAGCTCGACCGATGTGTGAATGCTAGGCGCAAACGTTTGGCATTTTACACAATGAGTAACAAAGTGAGTACAATCCTTCAATGTAGTAGGCCATATCCAACGCGTAGTATCTTGCTAGATAGAGATCGACCGCCAACATGATTTCCACAAACGCCTTCATGAACTTCTTTTATTATCAGAGTAACATCCTTCTCAAACACACAATGTAGCATTGGGGTAGCTCTCCCTAGCTTGTAAAGTTTGTTAGCGACTATCACAAACCTTACTAAAATATTATTTACCTGTCGGGCCCTTTCTTTGTCTCTAGGTAAAATATCCCGTTGAAGATACTTGACGATGGGAGTTATCCAACCAATTTCCTCCTCAACTGCAAGCACCTCCTCTTTTTCAATACTCTGCAATGTTAAAGTCTCCTAGGTCACTGATTTATTCATTCCCGACCCTTTAGTGCTAGCTAGACGAGCTAGGAGGTCAGCTCGGGCATTCTCTTCTCTAGGGATATGGAAAATCTCAAACCCTTTAAACTTCTTACAAAGTAATAACGTCTGCTGGACATACTTTATCAAGATGAGGTATTTCGCCTGAAAACTGCATTCCACCTTCCTGGCCACCAGTTACGAGTCTGTCCGAACAAGCAGATGAGTTACCCCGACCTCCAAGGCCAACTTCAGACCAGCTATCAGGGCTTCATACTCAGACTGATTGTTACTTGTTTGAAAACCGAACTATAACAAATATTCAAGCACTATGTCTCCGGGGCCCTCCAAGACTATACCGGCTCCACTACCTTTCAAATTTGACGATCCATCAACGGAAAGAATCCATCTCGCTGCTGAATCATTCCTAGGCGGGGAGATAAATTCTACCATAGAATCTGCTAGGACCTGAGACTTTATACTGACGCGTGGAGTGAAATCAATGTCATACTCGTACAACTCCACTGCCAAAGACACCATTCTTCCGGCCAGATCCAGGTTTTTAAATATCTGCTTTAGTGGAAAGTTTGTTCTTACCAAGATAGGATGCATGTGGAAGTAGTGTCTTAGCTTCCGAGCTGTTGTCACCAAAGCTAGGGCCAAACATTCAATTTTTGGGTACCTTAACTATGCTCATTTTAGCACTTTATTGACAAAGTAAACTGGCCGCTCTCCGGCCTCTCCTTCTTGTACCAACACGAAATTGATAGCGTGATCGGACACAACGAAATAAAAATCAGACAGAGAATATTTGAAAATATTTTTGTGAATTTTTTCATAATTTTTTAGTCAAAAAAGAATTTTCTATGATTTTTTGAAGTTTAAAACATTTAAAATATAAAATTAGAAAATAAAATAAAGATCAAAAAAATGTAGGCCCAATATTGGATCACAGTCAAAACGCGTTAGTAATCACATCCAATGGACATGGCACGTTGTGCTTGATATGGACATCCTTGGTTTTCACACCGGATTACAAAATTAAAAAAAATAAAACAACAAAATATGTCAAGCGTTGGATCGATGCTGACTCACAAAAGTAATCAGATCCAAGGGCTCCTATAACGCGCGCACAATACAACCAATACACCGGATCCTGTTTCAAAAAATTACATGGCGTGCTATCATTGGTTGAAGACAGACACATAGGTCGTCTTCAACCTCCATCCATCTCCAATTCGTGTTCCTCAAACTGTAAAATCAATGTACATGAGTTGTATCCTTGGATTCCTCTCTTCAAGACGATCTCAACCACATGCTCGCGAAAAATTTATTTACACTGAGTGAAGAGAAAATAGAAGAAAACCAGAATAATAAAGATTTTTTGTTTTCATAAATTCATAGTCAATTCTCAATGAAAATGCAAATGGTGAAGATCACAAGAATCAAGGAGGTGAGGAGAATGCAATAGAACTTGATTTGAAACGATTTGGTCACAAATCCTACCTGAACGAAATTCACTTTCAGAGCTCTGAAGCTTGACTTGGATGGCACGATTCAGAGAGCTTCAAGGCATGATTCTTGTTCTGTTAGCTTCAGTGAGGTTCAAGGAAGAAGAATGAATGGTTAATTTCAAACTGGAAGTGGTCTAACTATGAATTCGAAGTTGCAAAAAATCAGGTTGTTGAGAGAGTTTGGCAGAGGTTTTTTTATCTATCAAAGCTTGAGGAAATGAGTGAGGAATGGTCCTATATTTATAGGAGAGTGAGTGGTGATGAAAATGAGAAGGAATTGTGAGATTTAGAGAGAAATCGTGCAAGGTGTGTGCACGAAGGAAGTGTGACCTCGTGTGCATTAAAACTAAGCCAAAACTTGTGTTTCAAGGTACTAATTAACTTTGGGTAATTTCTAAACATGATTAGTCACGAAAACAAAGCTTAATTTTGGCTTAAAAATGAGTGGTAGTGCAAAATGCACTAACTGATGGTGTGCTCGAAACAGATTTTGGCACAAACTTTGAACTGAGGCCAAATCAAATTTCATCGTGTGTTTTCCAATTTTTCTTGAGTCAAATGAATTATTCAAAGAGTAGAACACAATGCAAAAAGAATCAATTCCAATGGATGCTTGAGCTGAGAGATATTGCCTTTAAGATATTATCTTTTGAAGTTGATTGATCAAGAATTGAGAAATCCATCAATGACTTGTAGTCTTTTGACCTCTTATGCAAATTTCCAAGCATTTTCTCTTCCTACCAATTAAACTAAGTTGTATTAGACATCCTTAGGTTCATTGTGAAAGAATAATGAGCTCCAAGAGACAAGGGATGACCAAGTTATGATCCTTTGAAGTCATACAAGATAGATGAAGTATCAATCTAGAGAGTTGGCAATCATAGACCTCCAAAACAATTTTCTCATCAATTAAACTCCTTAGATCCAAGCAAATTCATATTAGAAGTCCTCTTAAGAATCAAATGACTTTGAAATCATCCACAAACTTCATACAAACACCAAGATATGGTCCTCAGAAGTCCAAAACCCTAATTTCAAGATAGATAGCCATAGTATGGAGAATTCTTCAAATTTGATGATCTTCTTCAAGCATGAAGCCTAATCTCAAGATAAGAAACCATAGTTGATGTCAAGAGAAGTCTTCAATGAGAGACAATACTTTCAAAATCTTTGAGAATTGAGGAGAAAAGGCATGAAATAAACACATAAACCTATTGCCTCCTTGAATAAGAGACTTGTGCACCATTCACCTACACATTTAGAGAGCAAAGCGTACACACATTATTGTTAGCCAAGTATCAATTATCACACACATTCAAAGGTGCTTGTTGGTCTACCAAGAGCAAACCCAAAAGATTGGAAAGAGAGAGAGAGAGAGAGAGAGAGAGAGAGAGAGAGAGATAACCAATTATGATCTTTGTGCAATGCAATGGTATGAAGTATTAGAGAATCTTAGGGGGGAAAATTGGGGTACAACAGGGTGAAAAAATGGGTTCGACCCATTGAACATGTTTTTTTCCCTTTTTTTCCAGAGTGAATCATGATTTTACACATACACACACACACACACACACACTCTCTCTCTCTCTCTCTATAATATGCTCGCTTAGTCTCGTCCTATTTTTTGCTAGTATGTAGGCATTGACAAGAACTTTTGCAATTTTTAGTCTTTATGGGTGTAAGGCCCCAAGCCTGTTCCGCCTCATCCTCATTTTTCCACGGAGCAATTTAAAATTTTAGACTTGTACCCTTAAACTATGTATGTTTCGTCCCTTCAAATTTGTTGTGGGCTTTTACGAAACATACCTATATGGGACAGACATTCTCATTTGCCACTCCTAATTATGAACTACCAAAAATTGAAGTATTTGCTGAATTTAAAACATAATTGATTATTAAGCGAGTATAATTGATTACTAAGTGAGTTTGCGTCATAGTCAATTATACGAAATATGATTCCATGTTGTCACTATTTTCTGCAATCACACAGTCAGACTATTACAGACTGTCTGATTTCCATCAAATAGATCAAAATAATGTATATTTAATATTTTTTATAGAATTAAAAATAATGATATTAAATTTTAATCGTTGGATCTAAATCAGACGGCTATAATCTACGACAGTGTGACTGCATCAATTTATTGACAACAGTGAATCACGGTCCCAATTATACAAATGTAATAATCAATCATAGACCGAATTTAATTAAAGAATCGCTTATACTTTAGTTTAAAATATTTTGGTCAAAACCAATGTGTTTTTAGAATATGTTTTGAAAAAGAAATGTGTCCGTATGTGTTAGGGGTGGCAAAACGGGTCGTGGCCCGTCGGGCCGATCCGTGCACCCGCAAAAAAACGGCAGTTGGGTTGGGAATTTGGGACCGCCACCCACTAAAACCTGCCCCGCCAAAATCCGCCGCCCGCTAAAGTTTGCCGGACCTATCTGTCTAGTCTGTCTCATCTTAAGCTTCTCCTTTATTTAATTAATTCTAATCATTTCAATTTTTAATTTTATTTGTGACTATATGCAATATTTTAAAGTAAAATTTCTTAAAAAAATGCTTTACAAAAAAAATGTTCTAGAAAATAAGTGAAGAATTTAATTGAAATGTAAAAAAATCTTATTAATCTATTAAAAAATGAAAAATAAATAAATAAATAAATAGACAGGCAAGCTCGTCGGCCGTCAATCTGTCAACTTGAGGATGAACTTGATTTTTATACCCATTACGTTTGACGGACTTGTCCTCTCTATTTTTTTTTAGAATGCTTAAGATAGGACGAATGTATCACTCCTATTATGTGTGCTGACTTTAATAATTATAAAATATTCACTTAAAATTATAATTTTGCTCTAAAAAAATAAAATAGTAGAGCCAAAAGATCCGGAATGGATCCTCTCTTGCCCATTTGTGTTCAGCTCACTTTCCTGCTTCAAATCAATGGTTAAAAGACCATACAAAATAATATTTTCTTAAAACTAACATGCATTTAATGTAATATAATGGCGGAAAGTAAGGCAGAAGAAAAGTGCTGCAGAGATACAGGTCCCAAAAGATCACTTGCGATGTTTTAGCATGTGAAAATTGTTTTTTCTAATGATTTTACTATAAAAAATTCTTCAATTTTTTTACCATCATCTCTTTTCAAATTTTTGAGTTTTAACTTTTAAACATAAAATCAATAAAGGCCTATCATTTAAATAGACTTTCAAAAATCAAATTTAGCAGGGGCAGTCTCTATATAGGAGCACCATACTCTACAACATATGCCTTAAATTTTAGAGGGTTTCAAAGTTTGAAAAACTTAATTTTTTTATATTAATAAACATAAAACTATTATAATTATAAAATAATTGAATAAGTTAAAAAATTCTATAATCAAAATTTAATATATTAAAAAATAAAATTGATCAAAATCAAAATAATTATAATTAAATATTTTTATTAATATATAATTATATTTTTGATGTGTTAGTTTTTATTATTATAATTATATATTTTTTTAAATTTAAATATTTTTTTAAATTTGGAGGAGACCACCAATTTAATTGGATCAACCATGTTAATTATAATATAACTATTATTTTAAATTGTTTTAATTCACTTATAATACTTTATTAGTATATGTATAAAATTTCAGTGTTACTATTTAATTCTAAAAATAAAAATATAATGTAAATTTCATCTCAGTTTTGTGTATTATATGATATGATAAGAATATATAAATAAATTAGGCCAAAAACTAGTTAGAAATTTGAAATGATTTATTTAGTGTGGGGACTCACATTTAGTGTGTGTGGGGACTGATACTAGTATTAGTGATGAAGAAGTCAAAGAAAACACTATACACATAGTACAATTATTATACAATTACTATACTACATGTAGAGAGTTTAGAAAGAATGATTAAGATCCATGTTTCATGTACAGCGCCGACAATAACTCATCCTATTTCTAACTCAAAAATAATGAAGGGACCAGAATACTTCTTACCTAACTTTTCTTTAATTAATTAATACTCACAAGAACTAACTAAACTCCCTCACTTTCCTAATCAAACACCATTAATCTACTTCTTGTTCTTGTTTTCTTTTCTATGTATGATGAGTATGTTTGTGCTTGAACTGTCATCATGAGAATGGAGGAATTGCCAGGGGCGTTGGGAACCAGTTCAAGTTTTGCTCTTCGCTTGGGACAAACCGTTTTTTCATCTGCTTCACTTTTTTACATGTGTTTGGATGTTGATTTCTATGGCTATTCTGCTTTCTGGTTAGTATATATTTTTCTCCACCATCTTCTTGATTCTGTTTTTCAATTCCATATCATCGTGTTTTGGTTCTGGGTTTCTCTTGTTTTGTTATTGTTTTTTTTTTTTTTGTAAAGTTTGTAGTTTTATCAATTTAACTTTGTCCCTTGTTTTTTTTACTAGTAATTGGATGGTGGGTCCTTTGTTTTAATGAGTTGTGAATATGTTTGGTAGATTTGAGGAACAAAGTAATTTATGTAGGATATTGTGTGTTGCTCTCACAAAGTCTGAGGTTTGAATTCCATTAAGTGTTAATAATTCTTGTATTTAGCTAAACAATAAAATTATTAACAAAAATCTTATTGGATATTAATGGATACCATGTTTCACATCTATGAGTGTTGTAATGGTTAAGCTAATAAGGGAAAAAAATTGGGTTTCTTGTTGTGAAAGGCTAGTAGATAGTAATCCTCACAATTGAACACTTACACTTACATAGATATTGAACACGAATACGACAATGATAGGTTTGAAACTGGTAATAATTTGAAAAATGGAAGTGATTGAATGTAGTCACATATGTTGGTATCTGACTACAAGCGTGATACATTAAACACTTGCATATGCGATTAAACACGACTCTGACCTGTTGAAACTGTTTATAGTTTGAAAAATGGAAGTAATTGAATGTAATCAGATATGTTGGTGGCCGACATTGACATGTGTTGGACGTCGAACATGTGCAATGCTACAATTGATCACACCGATTCAGTTATAGGGAAAGGAATGTCGGTATGCTTACTTTGTCATTGAAATTTATTCTTATGCCAGGACTATTATAAACACTAATTATCTTATGGTTCTGATATGGTCACTTCAACATGGTGTTTATGATAAGCATACATGTTTTTTTCTTCGGCAAAATAAGTTTATATTGCAAGTTTAGTCTAATTCTAAAAAATGCCAGATTTGGTAGGTTTTATCTTGCAATGTGGCGGAGTTTGTCTTGTCTTGATTATCTTTTCTGTGATTCCACAGCTTTTTGGTAATGGTGATGGGTTTAGTAATTTCGTGGAGCACAACACTATTGATGGTAGATGCGTATTCGATCTTTATAAAAAAAGTACCGAAGCAACCAAGATTCATTTTTACAATCACACTGGGCGACATGGTATGTGAAATTTAGGACTAAAAGACTTAAAACTATCAAATGTTTTGCAACAATGCACCAAATAATGATAAGTTTTTGTTATTGTACATATCTCAGGTTTTGTCATATCTGTTATTAGCTGCAGCATGTTCAACTGCTAGTGTGACAGATTTGTTGAAGAGTGCTGATAAATCATATTGTCCGGAAAATTTATGTAGTAGATACCAAATATCTGCTGCTATGGCCATCTTGTCTTGGTTTCTTTCATCAGCTTCTTGTCTAATTAACTTTTGGATTTTTCCTTCTCTGTGAAGTTTCTTTCTTTCTTTCTTACTTTTCATGTGTATAGGAATGATAAGAGTTCAAATGGCGAAGTCATTTGGTGTTCTTATGATATTTTTTGTTTTCGTTAGAATAAAGTTATCATATTGTAGCTTACATGTAATAATTACTTTTGTAATTGTAAAGAAATATGAAAATTCCATTTATTGTTCTCAACTTCTTCCCAATGATTGCATTGATAAATGAAATGGGTGAAGGAATTTGAAGTACAACATAGAATGTCTTATCATTATGAGATATAATTTTCCTTGATAATTTTGTGTCACATAAACACACCTAATCCCTCCTCCATTTCATTCACCTAGCTTAAATACAATGGTTTAAATTATTCTATTTCTTTGTTATTTTGTATTACACATCCAAAATATTTAAACTATGCAACTTATATGCAATGATATAGAAAAACTTCTTTTTTTGTTAAATTTACAAGCAATGTATTTTTAATGCTCGTTTACAAGTCTACAACTTATCCTTCCAAACTAGCTTTTGGATGTTGTTGTATTCTTTTATATAGTTTTCATTTGTGGTCGTCACTTGTTCGCAAGATATGATTTTTTAAAGATTTTGTAAAAAACACACTTTTAAGTATCAAATTTTCCTGACAGGTCAATCCGTGAATTTCTTTTAAAAAATTATTCAGCATCATTTATATAAAATTTTGTATATTTACATGAAAATTGTCTTTAGTTAATTTTGACAATTTCATTTTTTTATTAAAGAATAATATATACATTTCAGTAGTGCAGAGTAGGTGTAATGGTGTGGGGTATATGTCATGGGGTGTAAAATAAATTCCTCTATGTATTCTCTTAAACCGGGGCCTTATTTATAGGTTGGGCTTTTAGGTCCAAACTAGAATAATTTATAAGAATTTCTTATAGCATCTTATATAAGGGGAAAAATCTATAACTTAATTAAAAATGCTTTCTAGAATTGCATTTCTAGGATGCAATCTAACCTTACCTTCGTCAAGTTAGACAAAATTTTGTTACACCCTTATTTAACGTAAAACACATATCGGATATGAAACACCGATAGAAATCGAAGATAAAATTCTGAGATTTTTGTGCGGGAAAAACTAAAAAATTGCCACCTATAAATCTGATATATATTTTTGGTTTATTTTGAGAAACCAAAAGCTTAAAACAACACAGTTTATGGGGTATATTGATCATGCTCATTTTAAAAGGTGACCAAAATACTCCCAAAAAAACCCTCATTCTCAATCTCATTGTTCACTCAAACTCAACATTTTTGTGGTGCATTATATCAAAAGGAGTTAAAGGAAGCTGGATTTAAGGTAAAACTTCATCTTTTCAATCTACATTAACCACATTAATCTGTTCTTTAGGTGAAAAATATGTCACGTTAATATCAGAAATATATTTCCAATTTACAGATGAACTTAACTGGAAATGTACTTCTGATTCCTGTAACAACTATTTCCAACAACTTCAGTTTTCTTATTTTCCTAGGATATTTCTTAGTTTAATCTGTTTTTACATATTAGGTATGGTGCATTCTGATAATATTCCCGAAGCTATTGTGTCTCAAGGTGTTTCACCTAATGTGTCTCAAGGTGTCTCACGTATTCTTTTCCAAGGTGTTTCTCCTATTGTATCTCAAGGTGTTTTGCCTATTGTTATCAAGGTGGTCGGTGTGCGAAAGCATTTTACAAATGAACAAGAATATGAATCTCGAGATGTCATGATGTAGTGGATTCGTACGGAGGCCACCAAACAAGGCTTTGGCGTTGTGATAGGAAGGCCCGAAAGTGGTTCGGATAGACGACCTGCATTTATGACATTGACATGTGAAAGAAGTAGGACATATAGGCGACCTATCAAGAATTTCAAAAGAGATGATACTGGTTCAAGAAAACGCTAGTGTCCATTTAAGTTTGGCAAATAATAATTGGAAGTTTAATGTTCTAAGTGGTTTACATAATCATGATTTAAGTGCAAAGTTAGATGGTCATCTAAGTGCATGTCGCCTCTTGGAGAAAGAGAAGAAATGTGTTTCTGACATGACACTAAATTCGGTCGCTCCTAAAAGCATACTTGCAACGTTGAAGCGCAAAAGACCCGAAAATATTTCAAACATTAGGCAAGTCTACAATCAGCACTACCAAGCAAAACTGGCACTTAGAGGAGATCGAACCGAAATGCAACAACTCTTGAAGCTTTTAGATGGTAACAACTACGTTTGTAGGCACCATAGATGTGAGGATAGAGTAACAGTAAGATATATATATATATATATATATATATATATATATATATATATATATATATATATATATATAAATTGGTCTCATATTGATTCCATTAAATTGTTCAATATGTTTCCTACCGTGCTTATCATTGATTCGACGTACAAGATCAATAAGTACATGTTTCCTTTGTTAGAAACTATCGGTGTTACGTCGACTGAAATGACATATTTCATTGGTTTTGCATTTCTAGAGTGCGAAAAAGATGGAAATTTTGCACGGGCTTTAGAGGTTTGTCAGTCAATATTAAGGGACAAAGAAAACATGCCAAAAATCATTATTACCGACCGCAATGCAACACTGATGAATTCTGTTGTGAAGGTGTTTCTGAGTTCTTCTGCATTATTTTGTATGTATCACATTACTAAAATTGTGTGAAGCCCGGTAAAACCCGCAGTACGGACAGGTCAGATTGAGATTGAAGAGGGTAAACTAGTTAAGTCGGGCATTGTTGTGGAGAAAATTATGACTGCTTAAAATGTTATCATAAATGCATCTATCAAAGATTTATATGTTGATGTTGTTATACATCTCAGGAAGGTGTGCGATAAATATTCAAATTTGTTGAAATACATTGAGACTACAATTTTGGATTAGGTGAAGGAGAATATTTTTTGTAAATGGACATATCAGGTTATGCATCTTGGAAATACAACAACAAACCGAGTTGAGTCGGCTCATGCATGACTGAAGAATTGGTTGAGAAATAACAATGGTGATTTGTGTACGGGTTGGGTATTAGTGAACCAAATGATACTTAACATGCATAAAGAAATTCAAATATCATTTGGTCATAGTATCACAGTGTTGGAACACAGGTTCAAAGACAACTTTCTCTATTCTTAGTTGGTTGGCAACAGATCACGATCAACTCTTAATTTTATTTTTTATGAAGCCAAATGAGCCTCTGACTTATGCTCCGATACCTTTAAGTGTTGTTTCATAATTATGAAAACATATGATCTCTCATGTGCTTGTGTCATATCTAAGAAGGTGAAACTTGATAGCCCGATACGAATGGACAACGTTTGTAGTCATTGGAAGAGGTTGAGTTTGAAGACAATGGTACAATGGAAGAGGGAAAGTCAAGTATCACAATCTTGATAGAATGGGAAGCGATACAAGAAAGATTTAGGAAAGGCGATGACAACATAAAACTCCACATCAAAAGCAATTGAGGAAAAATCTAATTTCCAGAGACCACCAACTTGAAACATGTTGATAAACTTTTTCCCGATTCACCAACACCTAAATCTCAAAAAAGGTATTCAAAGTTGCTCGTATAAGCAAACCTCCAACTCCACTGCCTCCACCAAAAATATCATTCATTGAGGAGATATTAGTTTTTATGCACAATCACATGAATGGGATCGTCAATGTTGATGTTGACAATAATTTTGGTTTACAGGCTATTTCTGCTTTACTCAATAAAGGGGAAGAGGATCACACACTTGTCCGGCAAACTTTTATCCAAAAGTTGAGGAGCCATAGAGATTTGTACATATGGGTATACAAGAATAAGAATAAGTATGCCAAAATCTATAATTCTTGTACCATCCATAGAAGCATTTGCACCAAAGAGCAAATGGATGTGTTTCTCTGAGATGGCTTATCTCATTGCAAATGCATATGAGTGTGTGTGTATTAATCTTACAAGATACAGTTTCTTGGAAACTTTTTTCCTATTGCGCACTGCTCCAACATCTAATCCCACTAATCGTATCATTTGTGTTTGGTGGATTTCAAACCCCCGACATTTTGTTCAAGTGTATTTGAAACTGGGATGCCCTATACCAACTACATCACCAGAGTGGACAAATCATTATACAAACCAATCCGAGACTTCGCCAGACCAATTTATAGAAAGGATGCAAGAGTACACCAAGTTGAAGAACATTGAAATTGCAAAAAAAATAAGGAAAAGTCAAAGGGTGTACCACATTAGATTTGTTGGGAGACAATTACTTCGGATCTTTTAAGTAGTTAAATATGACTTTGATGTATATGTCTTTTTGTTAATAAACTATGAAGTGGAATATTCCTATTTTGGTAGTTATGAAATCTAATATTATATTTTTATTAATTATGCTTTTTATGTTATTTCTATGTTTCTGGTTTTTAGTATCAAAGATTTTACCGAAAATATACTTCTGGTTTTCAGTTACGGTGTAATCGAAAATGTGTTTTCGGTTTGCATTCTGTGCAGATATGAAGTATGTGGTCCATAACATCCTCAAACTACTATATAAGAAACTCATCCCTCATGTTATTTCATGTCTAAACACTAAAATAAAAAATGAATATTGTTTGACATGTTGGAAAGGTTCACTTCATTATCGGAGATCTACCATCAAAGGAATTCAAGACCAACAAGTACGAACCACTTGAAGATCTTCACTACACAATACGGGGACTTTTACCATTTGGCATCAATTGAATTTTTTTGAAGATTGAGTATCATTCTCCATCCATTAACAACGAAGGAAAGCTTGAGTTCATCAACAAAGAGATAAAGAGAAGCACTGATTTACAGGCTATATGGGAAACCTTTTTCGGTTACGACAAAAAGTTCAAATCGAGCTTGAGGTGATGATTACAAGAACGGTCGATGAAATTTTGAAGTTGTTGCAACGTCCACCCGAATGTTGGAGTGTAATGTCGCATATAAGTTTAAATCTCATATGCATTGCTTACTTGATGTAATTTTATGTTTTGTTTAGGAATCTTGATGTAATGTTTAAGTGTTGATTTCCTGCATTCTGTAATGAATAATACTAGAAATACACTTTCGGTTATAAACTAGAAAGGTATTTCCAGTTTTGATTACTTTTAATTAGATGTTGATACGTCCCGAAAATATACTTTCGATTTCTATAAATATATTTAAAAATTCACGCTGATGCCTAAGAAACACTCAAGATGCATTAAAAATTTCTCTAACAAAATAAAAATTGTCTCAAACTCTTGAGAATTTAAGCAGTTATTTATGAATTTATATTTGACAGCCTCACATATTGATGAAATTGATGACTATATTACATTTCACAATTTTAAAATTATTTTTTTAAATCCTCTTAAAATTCACACTTTTATAAAAATTTGTTTGGCGATATCAAAACTTTTATAAATCATACCAACAATTTCATCGAAAATAATTTATTTATTTTTAACTTTCATGTTTGTTTACCGACAATATTAAAATATTCAATATAAAATCATAACTTTCATGAATTTTTAATAAAATTTTTGAAATTTCTGATAAATGCTCTTGTATTTATATTTTTACGGACAACTTTAAAATTAACTATAAATATGATACGTTATAAAAAATTATAACCAATCAAAAATTTAGTTCGCACTTTTTAACTCAACTTTTGTTTATAGAGAGTTTCAAATTTAATAAAATATATGGATGCTGTCAAGTTCAATGTTGGAATGATAGGTTAAATTTTCCAACCTCTCGAACAAGATGCAAATTGTCCCAACAGCTCTAAATGATTCAAAATCTTATTCACCATGTATTATTCTCTACAATCATTGTATAATATTTCATAGATCCATAATTATTCTAACATTAATTCTTCAACGTTAATTTAATATTTGCCGAACATGGGCCTCCTAATGTACTCCTACTCTATAATGGAGATTATAATCTGTGTATTATTGATGTATCTAGGCTAAACAATTTGGATCATGAATCACAAGTTTTGTTGAGGTTGTACCTACCAACAGGTAATAACACAATAATGTATTGTATACTTTAGACTAAACACATTGACAAAAACAACAATCCTAATCCATGTTACGTCGTACAAATTATATTTCATATCTCGTGATGTTTTCGACACAAAGACAATGTATGCTATTTATCAATATATCTTTGACCATATCGAAATACTGATAACTGATTATAAAGCTTGGTAGTCATTACTGCGAAACTTCACCATCCTCTTTAGATTCAAAGAATATCAATCACATATGGTATATAGATATATAATGAACTTTATGTGACACACAGTAGACCAGAAAAAAAATAAATGATCACGTGAACACTAGTTACTAGTCAGTCCAAAGGACTAAAGGTTTAAAGGCAATACGAAAATGTCATGTTTTTTTTCTTTCACATACTCCTTGTTTATATATATATATATATATATATATATATATATATATATATATATATATATATATATATATATATATATATATATATATATATATATATATATATATATATATATATATATATATATATATATATATATATATATATATATCGAGAATACAAAGACTCATGTATAATAAAGTATAATAATATTATATTTTTTAGAATTATGAATATAGTTTTGAAGAATTGATTTTGACATTTAAAATGAATAGGAATACAGTTTATTTTTCTGTGATATTAAATATGAAATGAAATTAATAATTTAATACTTTTCTAATAATAAAAATTAGAGAGAGTAATATTTATCCAACTAAAATTCTCTGGATTTATAAGTTGTATATTAAAACAATGCAAGGTTCACAGCTGTTTCAATATCTACCCGGTGAAAAAGTTGGATTAGGCGACCATTTTGCCACAAGATTGAATTGTGTTGTTCTACATTTTCACTTGAAAACCTATTTAAAATCAATTGTAAAATCTGATATTCAAGGCTCAAAAACTGTGGGTGAATAGAATCTTGGAAGTGACGACTATTCAATTGACAGTTTTGAATAACAATAAATTACCATAATGAATTAATTATTAAAGAAAATATATTTGTTTAACAATTAAGTAAATTATTTGGTACCTAATAATTTTAGTTGGGCATCGTTACTTTTAGTTAAAATTAATTTAAAATTTTAACTTTTAAAATAAAATGATTTTAAGAAGTTATATAACATTAAATAGTATTATTTGGTTGGATGAGGGTATTAGTATCTAACCAAAGTATTCACCTAAAAATTATTAAACAAGAAAATACAATATTGATATGTATGAGTCTCCGATTTTTTGTTTGCTGGTAAGAGATTAATTTTCATTGATGATATTTGTCACATAAAAAACTTTTATTGACGTTAGAAAGTAAAAAATGTCAATTGCAATTTGCAAAGGGAATAAAAGTATGAATGTATGATGAGTCAAAACACTTTTTTTTTTTTTTTTTTTATGTTTGACCACTTTACTTGAAATAAATTATAGGGTTATCTGTTTGACAATAAAATCTTGAGTCCTTAGTTTTACAAGCGGAGAAACCTTAGTTAAATCCACAGATGCATGTTCTTTAAAATATGAATGTATGATGACTGTCAGAACACTTTCTTTTTTTAATGTTTGACCACTTTACTTGAAACTGATTTTAGGCTAATCTGTTTGACAGTAAAATTTGGAGTCCTTAGTTCTACAAGTGGAGAAACCTTAGTTAAATCCACAAATGTATGTTTCTTTATTGCTCATACATACACTAGAACATTTAGTGGCCTAAGTGTCAATCTTCCATCATGTTAATTGGTCAAAAAATTCAAAGACTTTCTTTATCTTCATCACAAATATTCTTCCCGTCGAAATATGACATTTCTAACAACATCATATCAATATTTGAAGCATATAAGCTCGCTACAATGAACTACATGTTTTCCAAATACATCCAAGCATACTGTACCACAAATAGGGAAAATATCGTCAATATGAAATAAGGAAATCATAAAGTGATATATAAGGATAATACAATACTCTATCATGATATATGTTGGTCTAACTCAACAATATGAATAGTTAAGATAAAATTTTGAGCAAATGATACTTGCAAATAATCAAAATCTACTTTCTTTCTTGTGATCATGTTAAATTTTACTTTCATGTCCTAAACATGTTTACTAAAAAGGGTAATATGTTGGGCTTTAGGGGAGCGGTATCCTTGCTAGTAAAACTTATACGGTAAAAATTTGGAATCATACCACTAAAATCACCCAAAGCTTTGTCAAAACCAAAGTCCATACCATATATCTCATTATCTTTCAATATATGATATTGTAAAACCTGAGATTAGGCCCTGAAAGCCATAAAATGATTAGGAGGAAACATATATTGTCGATTATAAACACAATTCACCAATTCTAATAGGCAAAGAAGACATCTTCCACTAAAAGCCGCAAAAAGACCTCCACCAACCACAATATCTTCAATGATTCTCTGCAAATCTTTATAAAACATGTATCTTGACTAACAATCATTCTAAGAAATTTCATCTCCAACACAGGCCTCCCAATGTCCCAAGGAAACAAACCCTTAAAAAGTTTCCTCACTGCCCATGTTATAATCAGGATCCATTTCACTTTTTTCACATAAATATCATTAACATCCATAGCAACATAAGCCTCACCATCATTAACATACACATCAACAACAATTTCAACATCATTAAATTTCTCATTCACATCAGCTTCAACGTCATTGACCTCCTCATCAACATTTCCTTCTTTAATTTACTTCTCTAACTTCCTCATTGGCGACTTCAAGTATATCAACATTTTGTTTAACATAAACATCAATGGCCTCATCTCCTCTAACATATTCAATGAACCTTAACACATATTGGTCACTATACAAATGTCTAAGTCCATGAGCAAAATAAAACCTAATTAAGGTTCCAATACCATATACATCTTATATTACCATACCCCTAATTTTTTAATCATGCTTTCAATTTGCATATAGGATATTAAGCCCACATCCCAATCCTAATCTACTTTAGAATTTATGTTATCAACATACCACTTCACGTGATGATATACCAATCGACCCCTATGGAATATTTTAAGTGAAACAATTTTTTTCAGGCCTACACAAAATAAAGCAGAACAATAATCACAACTTAGTAATAAAATAGAGACCGCAACAAAGTAATAAAATAACCACAATTATATAATACATTAGGGACCACAAGTTTCGATTTTAGTAAATGGGACAACAACAAACATCATTACAAATTTTGGATATTAGGGACCACAACACAAAAAAAAAACTTCATAACAGACATAAGAAAAACTTCAAACAACATATGCAAACGAGACATAACGACATACCTCAAGATGTAAGGCGGGTTTGCCATTTTTGAAGAAAAACACAGAAATTGGAGGACGAACACAAAATTTGTTAAGGACAAGCGCATAAATTATTGAGGTCGGGTGATAGAATGCAGTTTTTGAAGATGAAAATAATGCATGAAATCACAATAACAAACATCTACTTGGTGCTTATGATATATTACGGCATGTGGTGTCATATTTTGGAGAAGAGCTCATTTGCAACTTTTAGCAATGAAAAACACTTTTGAAGTAATCGGTTGATAAGTTATTATTAATAAGGTTAAATACCTTTTACCCCCTACAATAGTAGTGAGATTTGATTTACCCCCTTTTAAAAAAACACTTTTCTCCCCTCAACAATAATAGATTCCATAACAAAAAACACTTGAACCCAGGTCATAAGGGATAAAGGTGCTTTCCTTTTTACTAGACCAATGCATGGGGGTAAAAGGTATTTAACTCTTATTAATATTATCAAGTTATTAATATTAATGTTAATATTATTATTACTTAAAATGAATGGAATAGATTTTGGCATATGTGACAATAACACATCATCACTACGAGTATTATGTCATTAATAAAATCCTAGAAAAGTATAACTAAGAGACTAAAAATCTGGATTTTAAAATAGAGAAATCAAAACCGGAAATAAAAAAGAAAATATGGGGATCAAAGTTGAAATTAAACTTAACATTAATAAGGACAATGCAAACTTTTATTGTTATGCTATGTTTGCGAGTTAGGAGGGGATGAGAAAGAAGAACTTTGAGAAAGGAAAATTTAAAGAGATAAAAAATAGAAAAATCTTTAATATTTTAAAAAGAATGATTTTGTATAGATAAATAAATGAATATTTATCATTAATATATTTTTAAATTTTAAAGATAATATAATAAAGTAGATTATAATTGAAGAATTTCTATAATTAATCTAAAATACTCAAATACAAACGTTAAGTGGCACACTTAACTCATTCTCCACCACATCGAAAACTTTGAACCACCATTACCAACTGTTAGCTGGGATTTTCGACAAGACTTCAAAATCCAGCTAAAACAAGAGGAAGATAAAAGACCTTTAAACGAAGTTCTGGTTCAGGGGGCGAAAGCATGGTTGATGCTCATGTAGATAAATGTTCGACACAAGATAGGCGAACTAACATTTGGTTTGAAAAAAGTTGTGGACTTAAATTTTTCTAGTAACAAATATGGCTAGTTCGACTAGGGCAGTTATGTTAATCAAGGCGGTTAAAGCAAGCAAATGTGGTTTAGTAACCACTTATTAACATCATCCTTAACATGGAAACATGGAGAAGCAGTTTATGAATTGAGAAAACATGCAACAACGACGTGGAGCTCGTTGGAGAAAAGCCCATCTTTTAAGCAGTTATTTGTATTGTATTATAAATAGTAGTTTCATTGTTAGAATTAGGGGAGTTAAATTTTTGTACCAAACTCACACAAAAACTCATAGTACCCAGCAGAGAGTGTGAAATGATTTCAAAGATTGTAATCTATATTTGATCACCAAATTTCCATTCATGTAAAGCATTACATCTAGTTTTTTTTACTTATGATGGATTAACTTTTGTATGTGAAAGTATGCGCAGTCAAATTAGTGGCAAGTGATAAGAAAAAGTATTGATCCCACAAAGGTTGTATTATGCATATTGATTTTCATACAAGAAGTTATAAAGTAAACATGAGCAAAGGTAATAGAATAATGGTATGTGTCACGTGGTTAAGAAAGTAGAAAAACAGAGAAGATTAATATGGTTTAACAAAGAGAGAAATAATATGTTAGAAAATGTTCTATTTAATAAATTCATGTAATGCATGAGTTTGATAAGTATTGTCGTGATAGATGAGTTTCAGAACATGGTCTAGGAGTGTATTTCTACAACATCATAAACATACATATCAAAGCAAGAGGACATATCTCTAAACCTCTCTTGTAACCTTGGTGCATGTCTGGGTTTATTCTGAATTTCCCCTATGAGTGTAGCTCTTTATCTCTAAAGTAGATAATCTAGTGAATATCTCTATCCTGCTATTTTCAACCATACTTGTCATGAAATTCACTTGTTAAATATCTCTAAACATTACCAAGCTATTATCTACTTCTAAGATGGCCAAACAAAGGAATAAATATATGGTATAAATATCTCTCTAAACTAAAGATTACTAATTCATTAAACTTCAAATATCCAACAAAGCAAATTTAGCTCATAATGAGTTAAATAAGCACAACACAGAGAGGTTTTAAGTTACACATTCCTAAGCAAAAAGATAGAAATGATAAACCTAAGGATGAAATTTCAATCACTTGCAATTTGTTAATCAGTAAGCGGCGTATTCCACCATGCCTCCGGTCGACTTTCTATCTTTCTTTATTCACTTCTACTGATTTTTCTAAGTTTCAAAACATTTTCTTCATTGCATTTCAGCTCTATTTATAAAGTTTTCTCATATGCATATTGTCCATCTTTGATTCTTGGACCTTTACAATGATACATTAACTTAAACCCAAATAATAAAGCATATTTTGGAACTTTGTGTTGTACTATGATAGTACAATGCACATGAGGGACAACATGACACTGCGGAAAAATTACAGTAGCAACAACAATCCAAGAGCAATAGCAGTATACCAAAAAAAAACTTTTCAGAGTTTTGTCTTCTAGTGCCTCCAAACATTATCCTTTTTAATTCAAATGAATTTTTCTCTAAGCACAACAAATATTCCCTCTAATGCTTCCATCCTTCCACTTTTCCCTAGAAACAAGTTGACTTCATTATTATTTTCCCTTAGATAAGTCAAACTTTTGCTTCATTTTGTGCTCCTCGTTACAAACCACAACATTAGCTCAACAAAGTTAACCTTAAATTAAATAAAAAAACATCAAAACAACAAAAGGGAGCACATATTGTGCTCAAGGCTAATTCTTATAAAAATAAACTAAAATCCAATAAAATAACAATTAAAAAGAAATTAAACTACTAATTAATAAAAAGATTAAAACATGTATTAACTCAAAAAATATGGGTAAACAACTTACCTTTATGTTTTACGGCCACAATCTTTATATTTCCATCCAAACATTTACCTTTAATCGCTTAAAATTTTAAAATGTGATCTTGACTGCTGTCGAAATTAGTCAAACTCTTACCATTTGTACTATATTTGAAAAACTAAGGGCACATTGTTCTGAGATTCACTAGTCAACCTCACACAATGACCTTTAATAAGAAACTAAGGTTGTTTACCAAATTTCAAGGTAAACATCAACTATGAATTCTTCTTCTCATATCATCATTTAGTTCTAGAGCAAAAAAAATTGTTGTCTGTGGAAATCAACTTCCGATTCCTACGATATCCATGATCTAACGTTTCTCGATTCAATCGAATTACACCCAATAGAAATCTAGATCTCCTTTAACCAAGTGGTGATCCCAGTCTCCTGTTCAATTCCTTCCAATTTAATGTCAAACTTTTTTCTATCAGATCTTACAAATGAAGACGGCTTCCATAACTACTCGCTTTATCTTCCAGCGAAAAGCTCTTACAGCTGCTGAAGTGGCTATGAATCCTTTGCCTCCTCCTCAAAGGAAAGATAATCAAGTCTTAATCATTGTTCTATTCGTTCTTCCATTGTATAATTTTGTCCAACCTAGGAAAATTCACGGATCATCTTATTTTCCCCTCGAATCGGTATTGCAGTTTGTAACACCCCGATTTTTGTTTATTAGATTATATATTTATTTTATTATATTATATGACATAGCAATTAATTAATTGGTGGTATTGGTGAAAAATATGATCTATTAATTAATTGTGTGATTTTGTGCATAATTGATTTAATTGACTTAATTAATTATGTGATTTATTTTATTTGGTGGAAATAATATATAAGTGGTAGAAATAGTAATTGGGCCTTATATCACATTAGAATGAGTAGGTAGAGTTAAGTGTTGGAATATTTGGGTCACAATTGTAATGTTACATGTGTTAAGATCATTATTTAATCGGTCAAGACTTAAAGAGGTCTAATTAATATAATATTAAATTTGTGGCTAAAAGCATAAATGTCATGAAAGGTATGGTTATTATGTAGATACCATAAGTTAAATATTTAAGTAACAGGTTAAATAGTATTACTTGAAATTCTGGTTAGGGTCAGACTCAGGATGTCGTGACATCTGATCCGATATTATAAAACAGACAAGGTAGAGTTATAATTAAAAGCAGGAAACAAAAGAACACAAGAAATTGTTAACCCAGTTCAGTTCTAACCAACCTATATCTGGGGGCATACCAAGCCAGGAATGAAGTTCACTATCAGCATTATTAATTCGGTGAATGGTATTTGATCAAGAATGGGTATCCCGAGTAGCCTAGAGAACTCTTCCAATGTAGGTACCAACTGATAGTTTGGGAAATTAAAACAGTGATGCTTCGGATCAAAGAATTGGAATACGACGCTCATCATATCTTCTTCAAAATCTAAGGTAACCAAGTCGAGTAGATAACCATGTTTTTTGATGAACTGAGAGTGATCTGGAATTTCTGAGACTAACTCCTTGAACTGAGAAGGTATACGCACAAAGTTGATTCAGATAGTCTTCCTGGAAGCCATAACCCTACAACAAAGAGAAAAGATAAATCCATATGTCCTTGAAATGATATAATATTATGATGTCATGTTTAAATAGCAAGCACAAACAATTCACACAACAACTCTAGGTTTAAGGCTTGCATGAGGTATAGGTGTCTACCCTACCAGAGTTTAAGTTGGTTCAACCTGTCCTACAATAGTAATCAGGTTCTAGGAATCTCATATCACGGAGCTTTATCGCGGGCTTTATTTTAGTACGACTACCAAATTGTCGATCGAAATATCCCGAAAGTCGATTCTCAATAAGCGTAACATCGATTATTAACCAACCTCAGTCTGCACCGAAGCCGACTATCTCACTATCTTCTAATGGCCAAGATGGGTCAATTAGGGTTCTAAAGTTGAGTTAGTGCTTGTGACACCACGCAGACGCCAAATACTTCCTCAACTAAACATAAGAAGCATCAGGACATCCAAAGTGTCGCACTAACCGTAGCCATCATTTTAAGCATTTCGGTCTATGTCGGACAGTTGTGATGATCTATTGCTACTTACCTAAGGAAACCTGGATCCGGGTGTAGGATCCCCCACATATATAATACATAAGCATCCCTTTAAAAATAAAACAGTCAAAGCAAACAGAAAGCAATAAAGTGATCTTATAGCCCTAAGGTAGCCTCTCTTTAGGTAGTGTCCCCAGCAGAGTTGCCTGTTCTGTCACACGGTGGAAAAACTAACTTGTTTATTTTGCGTTTATCGCAAATGTTGCAGATAGAAAGAGTCTCCACCAAATTTTCTTTTATCCAATAAAGGGAAGGTGAAAAGAACAGGAAAAGACCTTCGTTAGATTCTGAGTACGGGAGACAATTATGAAAAGGGAAGGTATTAGCATCCTTTCAATCGGTAGTTATCTACGGGCTCTTAGTTGCTTAGCTCACTTTGAAAATTTTCTTTCTCTGTTTGTGTAGTTTGAAAAGTATTTGAAAAGACATTTCGCTTTGACTTCGTAATGATTCTCGTTGGAATGTATATGAAGTGTTCGAAAATGTTTGTTTGGAAAATGTTTAACTTTGTATTGATTCTCACTGGAATGTATACAAAGTATTTTTGAAAAGTTTTGAAAAGTGTGAGGTGTGAAAAGAATTTTGATTGGAGCAAGCAATAGAGTCTTATTTACCTACTCAGAATGGTCGTTTTCATGTTATTTTCCTTCTCCTTTAGAATAAGGCTATCCATACCATTAGTTGGTAGGTAACTTTATCCGTTGGATGTGAAGGGAAAATTGTAGGGTCATCGTATGGTCATAGAAGGCAACATGTAGGGATACCTTAGCAATTCGAAGGGACAATCATCACTTATTCGTAGGCAACAACCTAGGGACGAGATCATATATTCGTAAGAAACATCGAGGTTCATCAAGGGACTATGATCTTTATATTGACGGGACTATGATGATGTTATTCGTATGCGTCTTTACTAATGGTACCCCTACATTTGAGGGACATGACCATTATATTCGAAAGGCAACAGGAGAGGACACCCTAAGGGGGGTGCAAGTGTGAAAGGTGTGTTCAATTCAGATGTGTTATCTTGGAAATTAGGGTGTTCTAAGATTGATTTTATCTTTCCATACAAACCCTAGTTACTATACAATTAAGCAGTTAATATGTACAGAAAAGTAAAGTGCAGAAAGTAAAGTGTGGAAAGTAAATGCCCTACGCTATTACATGGCTTCGGGGCAGTTACATAATATAGGTGCGGAAAGTAAATTGCGAGAAGAGTAAATCTACGTTATTACAAAAATAACATTGCATCCTATACATTGATTTCTAGAATATAAATACGAAATAAAGTAAATAAATTGGAGAAAAATGTCTTAAGGGTAAGAGAGAGTGTCTAAACCCTAATTGTAAAAGAAAAAAAAATATTTTTTGATATTTTTTTGGATTGATTTTAGTCAACAAAACCTAATTTCTAAGTAAATTATTTATTAATTATGAAAAATAATTTAAATTGAGAGAAAAATAAATTATTTTTATGTCAAAAATTAAATAAAATAGAAAAATAATAAATAAGAAACATGTTAGTGAAGACAAGTGATGAAAAATAGATTTGGTCCTGCTAGGGTTTGAACTCAGGACCAAGGGGTTGTAGGCACAAAACCTAGCCATTGTGCCATGCATCATTGGTGTTAGAAACATGCCTCCTATTATTTTTATGTGATAACCTGCAAAATCAGAAAAATATGAAAAAAAGTTGCAAAAGGCAGGTTCAAACCAGCGATGGGTTACCACTGGGGTGGTGATACATCCATGTATTTATGCCATTGAATAAATATATATGCAATATCAATTTTAGAAAATCCAATCAAAATCAAAATGCGCGCATGTGGGTCCCCTGATTTCAAATTGACCAATAGATCTGTGTCATGCCCGGGTCAACAAGTGAGAGGGTCGGAGGGATGCTGGAGCCCTAGCTCCGATCGTCTTCTCCGACAAGCTTGCTTTTGGAAATCTACAAAATAAAGAAAATAAATGAACAAGGAGGACCCTACCCCCCTAAATCGAGGGTTGCGAGTTCAGTGGTGGTGGCCGTTTGGCCTGAATGTCCCTGTATAGGGAGATACAAAGCTTGCAGTTCACTATGCCCTAGCCATGGAAGATGGCTATTTAGCCATCAAAGCTCATCAACGATTTCCCAGATCTGTTCCTTATCATCATGTGATCATGTTAATGAGATTATAATGAATTGAAACATGCTATAATTTAAAATACAATAGATAGAAAAATTATGAAAATATGAGTTATGTGCAATGAGTTTCAGCGTGTTATGGCTATCGATGATGATCCATACTTACCTAAGCTTACCTCAGGAACACCAAGGAATGGTTAGAATGCTTTGAGCTCGCTGCAAATGTGAATACGAAGATGCAAGTTTATGGAGAATTTTTTTATATTTGAAACCCTAGTATAAAGGCTTTGGCTGCGTGAATCCCCTTCTTTTTGGCTTCTGATCTCGTAGTATATATAGTGAGGAGTGTATTAGGTCAAGCATTAAGTGCAAATATATTGCCTTTCAATGAAGAATAATTGTTTGAAAATTTCATCTAAACTTTCCAAGATTGGCTCAATCTTGCCTTATTGCCTTATTGCCTCAAGTCATACAAATACTAAGCCAAACTCACCTTATCTTTCATCTTTATATTTTATTTAATTAAATTTGAATTTTAGCCATTTAATTCAAAGATAAATTAAATAAATAAAGGAAAACATGGAAATGAGTTTAGAGGTCATGGATAATCTCAATAATAAGTTTGGATCACAAAAACTTAGGCCCATTTAGAAAAATTTGAATTTGCTAAGTATTTTTCTTCATGCACCTCTTCAAAAATGCCAAACTTGCACAACTTGTATCTTGCTCAATTTTCAACATTTTGAAGTGTTCTTGGACTTTTTAGAAAGCTCAAGATGTCCTCTAAACACTCCTTTTGGTTTAATATTCATTGAAGTTTCCATGTTCATGTACACTTATTTGCAAAAAGATGACTTTTGTTGACTTTTAGAAGGACCTATAATGTCTTGATCCATAACTCTCAAATGAAGCATTTTTGGCCAAAGCTTGTGAGACATAAAGTTGTATAGAATTGAATTCTCTTCATAATGAGATTCTGTGGAAAAATTTCTGATAAAGTATGTAAAAGTTATGTCTGGTCAAAGTTTTATTGACTTTTTGTCAAGATTCCCTAATTTGGGAACTTTGACTTTTGATCAAATCTTGAGTTTTCTTGATGAATCATGATTAACCCTTGATAAAAATGATGAATGTGACTCCAAAATATTTATGTTGACCAAAAATGATGAAGTTTGACTGAATGTTGACCACAGTTGACTTTTTGTCCCATACAACTAATTTTCAACCATCTGAGCAATTAATTGAGCAAACTTGAGCTGTGAGGCTTGAAACTTGACATGATGATCCCTTGAGACATATGGGGAGGTATGATGACCACTTGAGGCATTAGAACTCATTTTTACTTGAGAGAATCAAAACCCTAGTTGTGGGTTGATTGCTTAGGAGAGGGTTCATCTGGTCAACCCTTGAGAAGTTCTTGAGTATAGAGATGTGGATTGTCTTGAGAAATAGGAGGGAAAATTTTGGGGTATAACAAGGCCCAAGAAATAATAATAAACTAAAATCTAAAGAAACAAATTCTTTATCTGTCTAGCAACACCAGATTTCTCTCCACATGAGTATAAGTCTTCCCTTTTATAGTTCTAAACCTATGGTGCTAATGAGAAGACCTATACACCAGAGTCTCTTCCACCTTCAAGGTGGGTTCTAACCTTCCCATCACGATTTGGGTAGAGGAATTTCGAACTTCCTCCAAAGGGTGAATATTAATTGTTTGAACAATCTGCTCGATAACTGGACCAAAAGGAGTTCCATTGGGTGTACCCAAGATAGATGCATCCCGATGGAAGAGGTACTCGAAGATCTAACCAAAGCAGCACTCCTCTGGATCTCTTTCCTCAATTTCCACATGGAGTCCTCGCTCTTCATCGGATGTACACGATTTAGAAAAGAGGCATCAATGAAGGTTAAAAGAAAAGGAAAATAGGAAAATAGGAAAATAGGGCCCTAATTCCACTTACCAAATATTATCTTTCCTCCCTCCGTTGATTTGACATCCACTAGCCAGTGGGTCTAAAAGGACTTCTTCGGCCGATTTCTCAATGCGCAACCAACACAATTAAGCTCCTTACTGAAAGCCACCAGTTGATTCTTCAAGTATAACTACTTCAGAGACAAGTCTTCTTTCTATTAAGTTTAAGAACGAGCCTCCATCAAGTAATGTCCCTAAGTCTAATACTTATGGAAGATGTACGAACAAGCATGGGGAATGGATTTTAAGTGGAAGATTTTGGCATGCACCGTCTTAGTCAAAGAGTAACTAGGTAAAAGCGATCATCGAAATCTTTTATACTTTTAGAATAAGCTTCAAAGTACTGGATATGCTACCTCAAAAAGATCAAACAAGAATCGTTTGCATAATTGGGTATGTTTTGTATCTCATAACGATGACAAAATAATGTCACATACGACTTATCTCCTTTATAATCACATCAGTGTTGAAAGACCTTAATGAATGCCCAACTCACTAGATGCAACTGTGAAGAGGCAATCAACAAATGATTTAACATATCAACTTCAATTTCGTTAAAGGGGAGGCAATATCCTGTGATACAGAACAAGTATTCATGAAAAATGACCGCATATCCGGCCTATATATTGCACATCCTCTTACGTTCATCGGGGGGGAATACCTCTTAGCCGATCGGAGGACCCATGTCCATCAAATCTTGGTCAAAGACACCTTTGCAAACAAAGGCAGAAGCAACCCCTAGTATGATGTAATCCATCCGATCACTGAAAATATCCCTACCACATTTTTTGGTCGAAGTTGATATTATCAACATGATTAAAAATTATATAATGTTAACATAACTAATGTCGGTAGAATAAAGTTTGAAAGATCCTTATCCTAGAAGCCCTAATGAAGGGTTGCAAGAACGAAGAAAACACGGACAAAGGAAACAAAACCATTCTCTTCACTCGTAGCTTATAATAAAAAAGGAAAAAGAACGCTTCAAAAATCCTTTATACTTTACATTCAAGTACCAAAGACCAGAAGATTTACCATGCACTACCAACAATTAGGATCTTCTAAGAAACAACACGGGGGGTACTCAAGTACTCTAAAAAAAGAAGAATCATCGTTGCTAGTTAGCGAGAAAAACATGTCAGTCATTTATGGCGCTACGTAACGACTCCCAATAAATGCTTTTAATATGCCCATTCCAATAATGGTAACACCTCATCTATGACTTCCACGTCCACAAATCCCATGGTCGGACAATAATACATGTCACAAATTCTCACTCCGAAAAGTAAGGTCAAGGGCATGGGTGACAATTGTTCTGGATCTCCCGCAAGGCTTATGAGGTGAAGGGCAAATTGCAAGGAAGTAATTAATCATACGAGGAACATGTACACCAGTTTTTTCTCGCGTCATAGAGTGTCTTTCACAGGAATTTCATGCTAAACTTTCTATTCAATCCAACCGTTGCATCATACGCCGTTCCACACACGTGCAATTATCAATCGCATCTCCTATTTAAAGAGGAAAGCGCGCCCCTCTACAAGACTTTGATTCATTTCTATTCAAACTTAATAGCTTAAGTATTAGATTACTAATCTTATAAATCCTTCATTCTTCTTCTATGATGATCATCTAGTTCAAGGGCCTAGAGGTACAAAATAATAAAATTTGTTTAAAATTTAATAATAAATCATTACATTGAATAAAATTTTCCTTACACAAATAAATTATAGTATGATTCATTTTAAATTTACAATAAATCTTTGTTCAACTAAAGTGATCAAATTCAGTTTTTCTTTCGATCTATTTTTGCTTTTGCAGTAAGCGCTTACGCAATTAGGATTCGGGATTATTTCGATTTGATTAGTTCCCAATCGAGTAAAAAAAATATATCACATTTTTCCATTATCAACACAAGGAACAAAAATAAATTAGAGTTAAAAAATAGTACATTCACACTGTATCATTTAACAAAAAATTAATTATTTAATTATATTATATAATTTATTTAAAATAATCTTATGATTTAATATTTAACATAATTATATTTGATTGATAGTGTAAAATTATTTTAAATTTTTAGTGTATAATATTTATTTTTAATAAATTAATTAAAATTCTAGAAGAAATAAATATTAAAAAAAAACCAGGGGTAGGAAACCAGCTCTTGGTTTTTCATATAAAAGACAATTCAAATTAAAGTAATATATCAATTCCAAAAATGCACAATATAAATAATATTTGATGTTACTTTTGTGAAAAATACATAGATTAAATCAAATTTCAAATTCTTTTAAAAATATTTGAAAAAAGTGTATGCATAAAATTTATTTTTCATTCTTTTTTAAATAGTATATTACATTTCTTTATTATTAATTAGTTTTTAACATTTAATAATACCCATTAATAATTTTGTTTTATTTTTTTGCATATATTTTAAACATTAATAATTATTTTTATTTTATAAGATTAATTTTCAATATATTATTATATATTATATTTGTTAGAAAAAATTTATTTTATCATAATTTTTGATAAAATTATTTTCCAATATATATAATTTTTAGTATTAATAAAATTTATTGTAATTTAAATTTGAAAATTAAAAACAAATCAACTACATTTTTTAATATTAATATTAATAATTTTAGTGTCTAAAGATTTTTAAAATAAGTCACACAAACCAAACTATACCACATAATTTACTTTTCAAATTAAGGAATTTTTAGAAATCAAAATCCTTTCAAACTACAACTCTCTTGACTGTCTACACAAATTTAATAGTAATTTTTTTATTACTTTGACATATTACTTAATTTATTATAATATATCCGACCAACAAAATTCAGTTAAAAAACATAAAACAGACAACAAAAGATACCGTACAGAACAAAAACACACACCCTGTTTCCAACCTGGAAAGCCGTTTTCCCTTATTTCCTCGCACCTTCAAACCTCACACACAATCCTGAGTAGTTGAGTAGTATCACTTTTTTTTTTAAAAACAATTATTACTTAAAAAACATTAATTAATAAAATAAAATTATCCTACGCGGCGATAAACTTGTCTTTTTTACAACGTTGTTCTATAAATACACATCGCACACGGTTCCTTTGTTTTCCAACTACAAAAAAGCTACAAATAGCTGTAATACATTCAAAAAAATTGCAAAACATCATTTATGGGAAACTGCTCTTCGTTCGATTCTTCGCAGGTTGAAACAGCAAAGGTTGTCGTACACGACGGTACCATGAAGGAATTCTCGCACGCCGTTAAGGTTTCTTATCTTTTACAATTATTTCCCGGGTGTTTCATTTGCGACTCTGATGAAATAGGATTCGACGACGTCGTTTTACCCATGCATGAAGATGAGGTTTTGTTGCTTGGCCAGCTTTATTTCGCGATGCCGTTGAACCGGTTGAAAAAGCCTTTACCGGTAAGGGAAATGGCGGCGTTGGCCGTGAAGGCTAGCTCCGCGATTAATAAATGTGGTGGTGGAGAGAAAGTTGGGTATCGACGGAAACGGATTGTGATGTTCTCCGGTGAAGTGAAAGGGAAGTCTGATCGGAGAGTTTCGCCGGAACAAGGTTGTGCGGATGTTGGTGTTGGTAGGTCGAGGAGCGGGAGAAGGGTGAATTATGGTGGTGGTAGAGGGAGGTTTGTGGCGGAGTTGAGTTGCATACCGGAGTAGGGGTAGTTTCGGAAGAAAATGACTAATTCGTGTTGTATATATTCTTTCACAAGAAAGGAAAAAAAAGAAAAATAACTAATTGTAGAGATTTTTCTTTAATGGCATAGATCAGATTAGATTACTTGAATCAAATCAAGTTTTTACATATTCTTTCCTTTTTAATCTATTGAAATTTAGCAATTTTAAACATGTCTTTACTTATGGTAAATTAGAAATTGATTTTGGAACAAGTTTATACTCACTAATGTTTGAATATATGCGGTGCATTTGTTTATAGTATAGTACTAATTATGGTAGCTTTTTTGTTTGATTCGCGTAAAAATGAAGCTAGAGTCGGATTCACACATGCTATTATATTTAAGAGACATTTATGTTAAATTTAAACTAAAAATAAAATTTAAAAGAAAAGATGATTATAATTTTATTTTATAGTATTTTTTATAATAATTTTATTAGAATTGAACACTTTAAAGAAAAAATTAATTATTATTGTATATTATTGAAAAATATACGATCATACCAGTATTACTTTTACATAAATAAAATTCATTTTAATTTTTTAAAAAGTAAAATATACGTTAAATTCAGAGAGAAAATACATCAATTTTTATATTAAATATCAAGGTGCGTAAAATTATGAATAATACTGTATTTTTTCCGTTTTAAAATGATTATCGTTTTAACAAATAAAATTTGTGTCTTTTATTTTATATTTTGAATAATACTACTTCTAACATAAAATTAATTTTATAAAAGTGTAATGTCTCACAATATTATTGTATTTCATTAATGGCATAAATCAAATTAGATTAATTGAATCAAATGAAGTTTTTACATATGGTTTCTTTTTAATTTACTTGAATTTAGCAATTTTAAACATTTGTTTACTTATGGAAAATCATAAATTGATTTTGGAATAAGTGGATACTCTACTCACTAATGTTTGAATATATGTGTTGCATTTGTTTATTGTACTGTACTACTAGTAATTCATGTGTGTGGAAATTATGTATGTCAAAGGGAAATTGCCCAGTCGAAATTGTGGTTCGACAGATTAGATTTATTTTAGATTTAAATAGATTTGATTTAAGTCTAGAATAAAATAGATTTGATTTAGTTCCAAATAGACATTTTGGGCTTTAGCTTAGGGAGCAAGCTAACCTAAATCTATAAATAGAGGGAGTAACCCCTATTTTTATATCAAGCAAGAAGTTGTATTCACGGAATTTGCGGTTGCAAGTGAACAGAAAGTTTCCACAGTTTGTGGGCAGAGAGTTACTATGCAGAAAATCTTTTTCTTCTATTTCTTCTGTAAAATCTTTTTTTATTGTCATTGTGTGTGGTGATATTAATCTTGTTCATCAAGATTGGTAGAAATTCATCATAGGTATTGGTGGATTTCCAACATCTGGTATCAAGAGCTTTAGTTAATCGATTCAAGGGAAGAATAATCAAGAACGATCGTAGAAGAAGAATTCACAATGGCAGTGAGTTATGGGAATGCGAATTATCCAGCAAGTCTTCCAATTCTGAAAGTAGATAACTATGAGAATTTGTGCAAGCAGATGAAGGTTTTATTCCGTTGCCAAGGTCTGTGGGATCTTGTAAAGGATGGAGTAAAAGAGCTTGAAGAAGACGCTTCAGAAGAAGAAAAGCAAGAACACACATAATCGGAGAAGAAGAGTTATAAAGCTCTCTTTATAGTTCATCAATGTCTGAGTCCAGACAATTTCGAAAATGTCAGTGATATAGAATCTGCAAAAGAAGCTTGGGATATTCTTGAGAAATATTTTGGAGGCGCAGAAAGGGTGAAAGAGGTGAGGTTACAAACTCACAAGAGAACATATGAATTGCTTCAGATGGAAGACAATGAAAGTATATCTGATTTCTTCACTAGAGTTACCAAACTAGTGAATCAAATCAAGATACGTGGAGAACCATTAACAACAAGAGTTGTTGTTTCAAATATTTTGAGATCTTTGGCTCCCAAGTTCGACCACGTGATGGTGGCTATCAAAGAAGGGAAAGATTTGTTGAAACTGAAAGGAAGAGCTTCAAGGGCTTGAATCTCATGAATAGAGAATGAATGAAAGAGTTGCAAGCAAAACACATAGTGATGTGGATTTGCAGATAAATTCAGCAAAAGAAACTAAAGGCAAAGGAAAGTGGCTCGGCAGAGGTAAAGGTGGTTACAACAATTCGACTGGTAGAGGAAACCAAAATGAAGGAAACATGTCGAATCAGAGAAGACCATACCAAGGTAACCAAATAGGTGGTGTTGCAAATAGAGGAAGAGGTGGTGGTCGAAATCCTGACAAGAGTTACATTCAATGTTACAATTGTCAGAAGTATAGTCACTATTTGAGTGTTTGTCTAGAGAAGCGAAAGAATCAAGAAAGTGATGCAAAGCTTGCAAAGCATGAAGAAGAAGAAGAGAAGTTGATGATGGTCACAACAAGAGATGAATAGAAATTCAAGGATCAATGGTACTTGGATTCAGGATGCTCATCACATATGTTTGGAAGGAAAGATTAGTTTGTTAATCTAAAGCCCTAAACAAAGAACATGGTGAAGTTTGCAAATGACAATACTCTAGAAACTCAAGGTATTTGAGATGTTATGATCATGAGGAAAGATGGCAAAAAGGCAGTAATTTTGAACGTACTATACATTCCTGGCATGAAGAGAAACTTGCTTAGTATAGGGCAGTTGGTCGAAAAGAATTACTAGGTGACTGTCAAAGACAACATGATGAGAGTCGTCGACACTAATGGAAGATTAATCTTGAAGGCTCCTATGTCCCATAGTAGAACCTTCAAGATCAAACTCAATGTGATGGAGCACAAGTGCCTTCTGACTGCAGCAAGCAGAGACAAATGGATATGGCATTATCGACTAGGCCATCTCAACTTCAGAGACATCAGAGATTTGAAGAGAAAGAATATGGTTTCAAGATTTCCAGAAATTGACATTCCAAACGAAGTGGGTGAAGAATGTATGCAAGCGAAGCACCACAAGAATAGCTTCAGCAAGGATGCATGAAGCAAGTTGAAGGTTGTTCTCGAAGTCATATACTCTTATGTATGTGGACCAATCCAGGTGGATTCGTTTGGAGGTAATAAATACTTTGTCACGTTTATAGATGATTTTAGTCGAAAACTGTGGACTTACATGATCAAGAAGAAAAGTGAAGTGATCGAGGTATTTTCCAAATTTAAGTCTATGGTCGAAAGACAAAGCGGTCGAAAGCTCAAAGTTTTGAGAACTGATGGTGGTGAAGAGTATGTGTCGAAATACTTCGATAGGTTATGTGAAAAAGAAAGGATTGTGCATGAGGTGGTGTCACCCTACACTCTATAGTAGAATGAGACTGCAGAAAGGAAGAATCGAACCATCATGAATATGGTTCGAAGTATGTTGAAAGGCAAGAATTTACCTAAAGAGTTTTAGGGTGAAGCTGTGTCGACTGCAACATATATTTTGAACAAATGTCCGACAAAGAAGCTGGAAGGAGTTACTCTAGAAGAATGTTGATCTGGTGTAAAACTTTGCTTGGGTCATCTGAAGGTATTTGAATCTATTGCACATAGACATGTTCCAGATCAATTGAGAAGAAAACTTGATGACAAGTCGAGTCAAATGATTCTAGTAGGATATCATTTGACAGGAGGTTACAAGTTGTTCGACCCAGTGAACAAGTAGATTGTGATCAACAGGGATATGATCATAGATGAGCTTAAAGAGTGGGACTGGAGTCAAAATGTCAAGAAAGATTCAATGATAATTTTACTTGAAGAACCAGAAACTCAAGTCGAAAGAGAAGTTCGACAAGAGGAACCAACAGTTATAGATCAACCAAGCACAAGCAAACCTCAGAGAGTAAGACACGTGCCTGCAAGGTTGTAAGATTGTGTGGTTACATCAGATGATGTAGTTTATAACAAAGGCAAACTGGTACATTATGCTTTCTATGCAGATGTCGAACATGTCAATGCAGATGAAGCATTGAAAGATTCGAAGTGGGTGAAAGCAATGAACGAAGAAGTGAAATCCATCGAAGACAACAACACTTGGTCACTTGTCGAATTTCCTCAAGGCAAGAAGGCAATTGATATCAAGTGGGTATATAAACTAAAGATGCATACTAAAGGAGAAGTAACTCGACACAAAGCAAGGTTAGTGGCGAAAGGATTTCTCCAGAAAGAAGGAATCGACTTCGACAAAGTTTTTGCACCTGTGGCTAGGATCGAAACAATCAAATTGTTGTTGGATTAGCAGAAATAAACAGTTGGCACATATGTCAGATGGACGTGAAATATGCATTCCTGAATGGACCCTTGGACGAAGAAGTTTATGTTAAACAACTAGTTGGGTTTGTGAAACATAACAAAGAGAGAAAGATGTACAGGCTTCATAAAGCCCTGTATGGATTGAAACAAGCTCCAAGAGCTTGAAATAAGAAGATTGATAGTTTTCTAAGGGAGAAAGAATTTGTGAAATGCACAACTGAACATGGAGTATATATAATAAGAAGCAATAGTGAATTGCTTATACTATGTCTCTATGTAGATGACTTGTTGATAACAAGTAGCAAGAAGGAGATCGATGACTTCAAAGGTGATCTCAGCAAGGAATTCGAAATGTCTGATTTGGGTGATATTTCATATTTCCTTGGCATCAAATTCTACAAGACTAGTAGAGGTTTGATGATGTATCAAAGAAGATATGCATGTGAAATTATCAAGAGATTTGAGATAGAAGAATGTAATTCGACTTCGAAACATGCATAACCAAAACTGCAACTGTCGAAAGACTTAGAGGAAGACGATGTCTACCCAACCCAATATAGAAGACTTATTGGGTCCTTAATATACCTTTGTCATACGAGGCGTGAATTAGCATACAATGCGGGTATGGTGAGTAGATTCATGCAGAAGCCAAAGGGTATCACACCTAGCAGCGACAAAAAGGATATTGAGGTATTTGAAAGGTACTTTTGACTATGGCATTTTATTTCCTGCAGCTGATAAGGAAAAGAATGAAAGTTAGTGGGGTACACAAATTTGAGCTGGTGTAGTGGTGCTGAGGATCGAAAATCCATAGCAAGATATGTATTTATGTTAGGTGGTGCTCTAGTTGCTTGGAGTTCGAGAAAGGAACCAATTGTGGCATTATCATCATGCGAAGCAAAATACATAACTGCTTCTCTTTGTGCATGTCAAGCAACTTGGATGGTGAACTTGGTCGAGGAAATCACAGGTAAAGATCATGGAGCAATTACCATGAAGATCGACAACATGTTATCTATCAACCTGGCGAAGAACCCAATAGCTCATGGTCGAAGTAAGCACATCGAAATAAGGTTTCACTATCTTCGAGAGAAGTTAGCAGATGGGAAGATGAATTTGGAACACTGTAGAACTGAGAATCAGATTGTAGACATCATGACGAAGGGTGTGCAAGTCGAAGTATTTCGAAGACTAAGAGAAATGATGAATGTGGATAGTTTAGACACAATGAATTATGAGGTGTGTTGAAAGTAATTCATGTGTGTCGAAACTATGTATGTCGAAGAGAAGTTGCCTAGTCGAAATTATGGTTCGACAAATTTGATTTGTTTTAGAATTAAATAGATTTGATTTAAGTCTAGAATAGAATAGATTTGATTTAGTTCCAAATAGATATTTTGGACTTTTATAGTTTTGGGCTTTAGCTTAGGGAGCAAGCTAACCTAAATCTATAAATATAGGGAGTAACCCCTATTTTTGTAGTCAAGCAAGAAGTTGTATTCACAGAATTTGCAGTTGCAAGTGAATAGAAAGTTTCCACAATTTGTGGGAAGAGAGTTACTCAGCAGGAAATCTTTTTCTTCCTTTTCTTCTTTAAATTCTCTTTTCATTGTCATTGTGCATGGTGATATCAATCTTGTTCATCAAGATTGATAAAAATTCATCATAGGTATTGGTGAATTTTCAACAAAGACGATTATAATTTTATTCTATAGCTTTTTTTTATAACTTTATTAGAATTGAATACTTTAAAGAAAAAAATAATTATTATTGGCATTATTAAAAAATATACAATCATACCAGTATTACTTTTACATAAATAAAATTCATTTCAATTTTTAAAAAAGTAAAATCAAACATACAATAAATTAAGAGGGAAGAAAAATACATCAATTTTTACATTAAATATTGCATACAAATATAATTATATTGTACCTCATCCGTTTTAAAATAATTGCCGTTTTAACAAATAAAATTTGTTTTAAAGTGACTGTCATTTTTATTTTTTAAAATAATAATAATAATCATTTTTTTAATTGTATCATTTATTTTTTACTCTGAACACTACTTTCAATACATTAATAAGATTAATTTTGTAAGAGTGTAATGTCAGACAATATTATTATATTTTTTAATTTGTGTATAAAAATCTTAAACAACAATCATTTAGAAACAGATGAAGTATTTTTTAAAAAATTATATTTTTAGTAAATTTGTGATTTTTTAAATTTGTTTCTGTTTTAAGTAAATCTCTTGATTAATAAATGTTATTTCATTGCCCCATAAGTTTTAATGAAAAGAATCAGACTTAAATATACTTTTTGACTCTTTTATTTTGAATTTTTTAATGTTTTAGTTTCCCTTTAAAATAATGGGTTAAAATATTTATAAAAAAAATGAATTTGAGAAATAAAAAGTGTATTTAAGTCAAAAAAGTTTAAAAAAATCGTTATGATCTACGTAATAAATTGATTAATTTGATTTTGTAATATAAAATGATACCTGAACAATCCATCTTAATAATAAATAAAATAATAAGTAAAATCTTCAATCTAGATCTTGACTTGTATCTGGATGAATGTCAAACTCTTTTGTGCAATCTTTACTTGATCAATGCTTTGAATCTTCCAATATCACCAATTCTTCTCCAAGCTGTTGAGTGTAGCAATCAACCCCTTAATCCTACTGATTCCTTGAACGGTGAACTGTATGAAGATGTAAAAAGAACTCCACGTTCGATGTAGCCTTCCACATAGTCACTACTAAGCCAATTATGGAGAGAAGTACTTCTTCTTTTCACTAGAATTTTTCAGCAACAATGACAAAAACCCCAATTTTGCAAGAACCTGCAAATCTTTTGCCCAATCTTCAAGAATAATTAGTTTCAAGACATCGTCTTCCTCAACCAATTAAAAATCACTCATGATTAAGAAATCAAATTGAAACTGAGCTTAAAGATGAAAGGATTTCTAATATAAGGGTTTGAAAAGAGGTAGTTAATTTTCACAGAAGTTCACAAAAAGATTATCAAAATATCACAAATGATAATAAAAATCTTACATGAAAAAGAGTTGACAAAATATTATATATATATATGTGCTTGAGATTATGCACAAAAAAGACTGAAAAAAGTTAGTTAGATTCAAATTAAAGAAATTTCAATTTTGAGTCAAGTGAGCAAGTGAAGTAGAATACAAGAAAAATTAGATTTTTGAACAAATTTTTTAGTTGATTCGAACCAGGTTAAAATTTTGATTCGAATCGTGTACCCCATGATTCAAATCATGCTAAAATTTTGATTCGAATCAAAGCAAACAGAAAATCTTGAAAAATGTAGATAAAATGTCTAATTCGAATCATGTTCAAAGTTTGATTCGAATCAAACTAAACAGAATATCACATGAGAAATATTATTCAAATCATGTTGAAAATTTGATTTTAATAATTTGGTTAAAAAATTCCCAGAAAGTTTTTGTCCCTTTTGATTCGAATCAGAAAGTTAGTATAAGTCCTATGATTTGAATCACACATTTAAAATCCCAATTTTTCAAGTTTTCAAAAGCCTATGAGATTTTACATATCACTTTTGTCAAATAAAAAACATATGATTTTCTCATTCCATAACCTCATGCAAATGATTAAGAACCTCATTATCTAGTTCGAGTATAACTAATGATTTATGCATGCAAAAAAAGATTCATTGATCGATTTAAACCTTGATTCAATTTGTGCAATTTTGAGGAGGACTCAATAAAAGATAATAAATGAAGGTGATATGACAAGCTACAAAATAACCATATTAGGGTTCCTTTTGTTGGAATAATATAGCCAGTGTGAGTAAGTGAGAAAATAGTCCCACATTAAATAGGAATGTGGAGACTTAAGCATATATAAGTGGGAGAACCCACTCACTAGTAGGAGCATTGATATAAAGTTGAGGAACAAGCACCCTTGTGAGAGACACACCACTTCTCCACCTAAAACCTTAAGGTGATAGGTGAGTGGGTTCTCCCACTTATATATGCTTATGTCTCCACATTCCTATCCAATGTGAGACTATTTCCTTACTTGCTCACACTGTCTATATTATTCCAACACTCCCCCTCAAGTGTGAGTCCATAATGCTCCCCCACTTTTACCGCCGTTGACACCTTACAACGGTCGATACTAAGTCGGTCCCTTTATCGAACCAAAGGCTCTGGATACCATGTTAGAGAACAAAGGCTCTGGATACCATATTAGAGGGAGTTAATTGTTGGATCATTGATATAAAGTTGAGGAACAAGCACCCTTGTGAGAGACACACCACTTCTCCACCTATAACCTTAAGGTTTTAGGTGGAAAAGTGGTGTGTCTCTCAAAAGGGTGCTTGTTACTTAACTTTATATCAATGCTCCTACTATCAACTCCCTCTAACATGGTATCTAGAGTCTGGTTCGAGAAAGGGACCGAAAGAGACTTGTATCAAAATGCACCCAAGAGTGGTGTTCCGATGCAAGTGTCAACGAAGTTACAAGTGGGGAGCATTATGGACACGCACTTGAGGGGAGTGTTGGAATAATATAGCAAGTGTGAGTAAGTGAGGAAATAGTCCCATATTGAATAGGAATGTGGATACTTAAGCATATATAAGTGGGAGAACCCACTCACCTATCACCTTAAGGTTTTAGGTGGACAAGTGGTGTGCCTCTCACAAGGGTGCTTGTTCCTTAATTTTATATCAATGCTCATACTATCAACTCCCTCTAACACCTTCCCCTACATATGATAAGGATGTGCAACCATCTCCCGGTAGGGATGTGCATCTACGAGAAGAAGTTCAAATTGGAAAATCATTTCATTTTTGTATTTAGTTTTCCTTCTAACTGCATGCATCCATTATGTAGTATATACATTTGCATTGCAATCATTAAACAAGGAACACAAGTAGCTCAGTGAACAGTCGTTCTTGTTATAAATATAAAGGTCTAAAGTTGGAACCCTCTTGGGACCATTTTTTGAAACTTTTGACTTTTTTCATTTAATACCCAAATAATTAAATAATAATTAGTCAGCAAGGAATTTAAAAAAAATGAAAACAGAAAAAGAAAGCCTCCCATGTCAACAACGTTAGCCACGTCAATTTTTTTTTTGTAATGGAGAATTGACGCCAGAGACTAAAATCAAACGAAAATTCAACATATAACAACTTCATCCAAAAAATTAGTTAGGGAATAAAATAAAAAGCACACCAACTTACATGGACCAAAAAACTAAAAATTAAATAGTTTGATTCGAATCAGTTTTAACACGTGATCTGAATCACAGACTAAAAAGTCACGCTCTTTAATTGAAGCCCATTCATTTTTCATTCTCAAAATTCATTTTTATTTTTTCCCTCACATTTCAAAATGCAAAACTCTCTGAGAAATTTTTCTTTTTCATTCATAAACATCATTATCACTCCATATTAATCATCAAATCATCATCATCATCCATTTTAACCCATTTCATTATCATCAATGATGGCCTCAAGCAATCAACAGAGAAACCTGTCTGACAAGCAACATGGAAAAGGTCCTTATTTATTCCTCTCCTCATCAAGTTCCAAAGAAGGCTATGTCCAAGGTTCAACCTAGCAAAATCGCTCTAGATGGAAAACTCAAGAAAAAGTCAACCAGAGTTCAAACAACTGAAGCACTTTGTCACAAGGTACAACATATTCTCCCTTAGGATAGGTTAAAAAATTATCAGGATAATTTTCCGAGTGAGCCGATAGACCCTGAGTATTGTGTTGATGCTACGTCATTAATTGAGTTAAAGACTAGTTTTCTGCAACAATTTTCTCGTGCAGGTATGTTGAAATTTATTATGAAAAAGAAATATTATCTTGATTATGTCAAAGCAGTTTATTGTAACATGGTTGTGAATCCTAATGGTTTAGAAAGTAGGTTTATAAACAAGGGTGTTTAGTTTAGTTATTATGATTTCATAAAATATCTTGATTTAACTTTTGGTGGTGCTATGATTGATGTGAGATTTCATGATTATAACCGAGTTTCACAAGTGCTCGCCATTTCTAAGCCTGTTTTTGAGAATCCATGTATGTCAAACATTAGTATTAGCCAAGTTAACTTTGACATGGGCCTACTTCACTGGATTGTTTTGAAGATATTGTACAAAAAGTCAAAGAATTATGAAAGAGCTGATGGTCATGACCTCTATCTGATGTGGCTGTTATTTGATAACCATGGTATGAATTGGGTAAAATATATTATCAGCGGATGATTTTCTTTAGGGACACCAAGAAAGCTTCCTTGTTTTAATCTTCTTTTATTCAATTGATACTTGAGGTTAATGGGATTGTTCCCAAAGAAAATGTCGGTGTGTCTAAGACAAGGTACTATAGGGATTATGATGATGCTTCATACTTCTATCTTGAGGATTCTGGAAGAAAAGTATATGATGATAAGACTGTTGAGACTCTTATTGCTGCTCTTGCTTCTTCTACTCCATCTAGTTCATTACTTGTTGAGTTGAAGAATTATCTTGATGAGTTGGTTGGTAGGATTCTAGTTGACAGCCAACTTAGAGAGGATCATATCATGGGTAGGATTGACTTTGTGGCTAGAAGGAGCAAAGGCATTCAGGTACAATTGAAGGCATATTTAAGGGCTGAGTTGAAGGATGATTTACTTGCATTTGAAGGTCGAGTGGTTGCTCAGATTGAGTATTGTAACACGGTGGGAGAAATGACTTGTTTGTTTTGGGTTTTATCGTAAATGTTGCGGTTAGCAAGAGTCGCCACCGACTTTTTTTTATCCAATAAAAGAAAGGTGAAAAGAACATGAAAGACCTTTTATCAATTATGAGTACGGGGGCTAAGTTATTAAAAGGGAAGGTGTTAGCACCCTTTTCATCCGTAGTTATCTACGGGCTCTAATTGCTTGGCTCACTTTTGAAAAACTTGTTTTTTTTGTGTGTGTGTGATTTGTTTGAAAATATTTTGATCCGACTTTGCAATGATTCTTGTATCAGTCCTCAAGAAGGCATACGAAGTGTTTGAAAATATTTCGAAAGTTTAACTTTGTAATGATTCTCGTCTGAATGTATACAAAGTGTTTATTTGAATGTATTTTTGAAAAGAGTGTGAGGCGTGAAAAGTATTTGATTGGAGCAAGCAATTATGAGTAACTACCCATTCAGGAGGTCGTTCTTGTTATTTTCCTTCTCCTTTAGGACAATGCTATCCATACCATTAGTTAGTAGGTAGCCCTATCCGTTGGATGTGAAGGGACAGACGTAGGGTCATCGTATGGTCATTGAACGCAACATTGTAAGGATACCTTAGCAATTCGAAGGGACGATCATCACTTATTCGTAGGCAACATCGAGGGTCATCGAGGGACTATGATCTTATGTGACAATTTAACTGAGGGTCTTTGCTAATGGTATCCCTACGTTCGAGGGACATGACCATATTTATCTAAAGGCAATAATAGAGGATACCCTAAGGTGTGAGTGTGCAAAGTGTGTTGATTTCAGATATTTATCTTGATTTAGGGTTATTCTACGTTTGATTTTATGTTTTGTCATGCAAACCCTATTAGCATACATCTAGCAGTAAATATTTGCGGGAAAGTAAAAGTGCGGAAAGTAAATCTCCTATGCTATTACATGACTTTGGGGTAGTTACATAATAAGAGGTGCAGAAAAGTAAAGGTGCGAGAAAAGTAAATCTACGCTATTACAAAAATATCCTTGTGACCTATACATCGATTTCTAGAATTTAAAATGCGAAATAAATAAAAGAAAAATTATTTTAATCAAAGTGAAAATGTTTCAAACCCTAATTACTAAGAGGAAAATATTTTTGGTGTTTTTGTGGTTGATTTTAATTGAGAAAAACAATTTAAGAGTTAATTATTGATTAATTAAACAAATAATTAAATAAAAAGAAAATTAAATATTTTTTTGTGTAAAAAATTCAATAAAGGTTTTTGAAACCTAAATCTAAAATCAAAACATTTTTTAGGGTTTTTATGATAGTTTAAAAATATTTGAAAAGAATTAAAATAAAAGGAATAAATTGAAAGAAAAACAAAAAAATAGGTTACTGAAGAAAAATGGTTAAAAAAATAGAGGTAACCCCTGAGGATCAAACCCAGGACCTCTGAGTCATGCACACACCTCCCTTGCCATCTGAATTGTGATGTTTAGTTATTAGTGGAGTGAAAAAGAAATTTTATATAATAAAAACAAATTAAAAAAAAATTTGAATCCAAATAACACGCCAGACACTGTTCATCATCGCTTTCTTCGCGTTTTTTTAACTAGACTTTTACCTACGAACGTGTGTCGTTGGTAAAGCCTTTTGCTACGAATTCATTCATCACTATAACACCTGCAATTTTAAAACTCACAAAATATGCAATATAAGTTCAAGGTAAGGGTGTCAATCGATTGGAAACTTCGTCTTGAACATGATGGACCCCTTCGTTTGGTCGAATTTTGCCTAGAATGGAAAACCCTAAATTAGAGCTTCTAAACCCTAGCCATGGTGTATCATGATACCTCACTCAAACTTGAATTAAACTATCCAGATAGCTTGGAAACATCATCATGAACACAAATATGCCATCGTATTACATTAAATATGCATGAACCATTGAAATCGAATTTGAAAATAAAAGGTTCAAATTGTGATCGTGAATTCATGATTATGGGTGCTTTGATTGATGGTGATGACGCAGTTGGCTTTAGAGGGCACCGATGAATCAATTTGAATGCTTAGAATGGATTGAATTGCTTGAAATCTTGGTCTGCAATTTCCTTCAATGCCACATATTTTTCAAGTTCTCTTAGGGTTCATGAGCCTGCAAAAATTCGTTCTTAGCATCTGGAATCCTTGTGAATATATAGTAGAACGAATTAGGTTAACAAATTTGATGAAAAATCAAGATTTGAATGCAAATATATTTGATTGGGAATCAACATCAAATCTTGCTATTTTTTTATCTTCAATCAACTCCAATCACTCTTGCTCGGTTTCTTGGCTTCTAAGGCTGATCCCTTTGGGCCTCCAAGTGATTCAAACAAGGCCTCACGAATTAATCTTCCATTTTTATATTTTATTTAATTTATTTAGCTTTTAATTGAATAAAAATCCAAATAAATATAAATAAAACTCATAAAAACATGGGCATGGATTTAGAGGTCCTATTTGTGCTTGTGAACATGCTTGAGCTTCAAAACTTAGGCCCATTGGTCCAAAACTTGAGTTTTGCTCAATATTTGACTCAAGTACTTCTTCAAAATTTCCAAATTTGCCCAAGCCATAACTTGCTCAATTTTTATCATTTGAGAGTGAACTTGGACTTTTTAGAAATCTTAATATGTCCTCTAAGATATCTTTTTGGTTTCATCTTCATTGAAGCTTCCATGCTCATGTACACTTCTTTGAAAAAAGATGACTTTTATTGACTTTTGAAAGGACCTATAATGTATTGACCCATATCTCTCAAATGAAGAATTTTTGGGCAAACCTTGTGAGCGACAAAGTTGTAGAGAAGTGAATTCCATTTAGAATGAGCTTTGGTGGACAAATTTCTGATGAAGTATGTGAAAATTATGCTTGTTCAAAGTTCTGTTGAATTTCCCTTACGAAACCCTAATTTAGAAACTTTTGACTTTTGTTCATTCTTTGAATTTTCTTGATGAATCATGATCAACCCTTGATCAAATGATGAATATGACTTCAAAATATTGATGTTGACAAAAAATGAGGAAGTTTGACTGTATGTTGACCACATTCGACTTTTTGTCCAATACAACTGATTTTCAATCATATGAGCAATTGACTGAGCAAACTTGGGCTACGAGACATGGTTGTATCTTGAAGCACATGGGGAGACATGGTATTTTCTTGAACCATTATAAATCACTTTTGAGTTGAGAACAACAAAACCCTAGTTGCTTAGGAGAGGATTTACTTGAGTATGGAGATATGTCTTAATCTCAAAAATAGGAGGGCGAATTTTGGGGTATAACAAGTATGTGAAGGCCTCCATTGATTACCTTGGTATTAATAACTACATATTGCATTTGACTCTACCAATGCTGCAACTGACATCTGTTGGAGCAGTAAAGTGGAAAGCAAAAAAGTAAAGTATTGTTTTTACCGGGTGATATTTATGTTATATCGTATGGTGTCCGCAAAGATTGGTTATTGATTCGTCATTCGATAAATTGTTCGTTAATGAGTTTGAGGGTTAAATGGTTATTAAGAAAAGGTATCAACAGAAATTAAATGCATACTAAAGTAAAAAGGATAGACAACTTATCTGGAACGAATGTAAACTACCCGTCACAGACGTAAACCTATCGTCCAATTATACTCAACCAACAATACTCGTCTATGTCATCACGTATCTCTCACAACCTAATTTATTCCAAATCCAAATTGAGAATCCTATTGCATCACCTCGGTAGCAATCCCTCACCCACCTTTACAACACAAAAGTCAACTGTGCAACTCGTATCGATGACCCCTCACCGACACAACCGACACAGAGGCATTAATCTCAGATACCCTAAGTGAATGTCAACTCTAAACCTATGTCTAGAGTTCAGAAATTAATAGATAATCATCCTAGGTAAGAATTTAAGCAGTATATGTCTATAGCAACTCAAATCCCTAACACAGAGTAAAAACCTAGGATAACAAGTGTTATACCCCAAAATTTGCCCTACTACTTCTCAAGACAATTCACATCTCCATACTTAAGGATTTCACAAGGGTTGACTACACAAACCCTCTTCTAAGCAATCAATCCAAACTAGGGTTTTGATTCTCTCAAGTTAGAATGAATTTCTAAGGCTCCAAGTGGTCATCATACCTCATCATATGCTTCAAGGGATCACCATGTCAAGTTTCAATCCTTACAAGTTAAATTTGCTCATCTAATTGCTCAGATGGTTGAAAATCAACTGTATTAGACAGAAAGTCAACTACGGCCAACATACAGTCAAACTTCATAATTTTTGGTCAACATAAATATTTTTAGTAATATTCATCATTTGATCAAGGGTTGACCATGATTCCTCAAGGAAAGTCAAGATTTGATCAAAAGTCAAATTTTCTAAATTGAGGTTTTTCAGACAAAAGTCAATAGAACTTTGACCAAGCATAACTTTCACATACTTTATCATAAATTTTTCCACCAAAGCTCATTTTGAAGGGAATTCAATTCTCTACAACTTCATGTCTCACAAGCTTTGGCCAAAAATGCTTCATTTGGAAGTTATGGATCAAAACATTACAGGTCCTTCTAAAAGTCAACAAAAAGTCATCTTTTTGCAAAGAAGTGTACATGAACATGGAAACTTCAATGAAGATGAAACCAAAAGGAGTGTTTATAGGACATCTTGAGCTTTCTAAAAAGTCCAAGAATACTAAAAAATGTTGAAAATTGGGCAAGATACAAATTGTGCAAGTTTGACATTTTTGAGGAGGTGCACAAAGGAAAATACCTAGCAAATGCAAATATTTTTCAAACGGGCTTAAGTTTTCATGATCCATACTTATTCTTGAGAATATCCACGACCCCTAAGTCCATTTACACGCCTCCTTTCCATTTATTCAATTTATTTTGGAATTTAATCATTTAAATTCAATTTAAATAAAATAAAATGTAAGGAGCAAGGTTATGACAAGTTGGGCTTGGTTTCTACTTGTCTTGAGGTCCAAGATAACCCATGCAAGCTGTCAAATTCGTGCAAGAAGCATTAAGGAAATATTGAGCCATTTTTGGAAAGATTTGATAAAATTTTCAATAAAATATTTTGTGCATTCAAGGCCATATATTTCCTTCTTTTGTTGACCTAATTCTACCCTCCTATAAGTACACAACAAGATCAGACCACAAAGAGGACGAATCCTTGCCTCCCAAAGAAACCCTAAACTCTTCAAAATTTTAAAAAACTTGTTTAATCGTATTTACTTTGCAGGCAGTTTCAAGGCTTTCCAATCATCCCTTTGTGTTTCAGAGGTAAGTAGAGGTAAGAAGACACATTTGTATATAGCTCATGCACGCTGAATCGCCATATGCATTCACCCCGTTCATAAATATTTTCAATATCGTATTTTAATTTACAACTTGTTTTAATTGAAACTAACCGTTCTAATGCGTTCATAAGATGTCATAGAACAAATTTGGGCAATCGTTGATGAGCTCTAATGGCCAAAACACGATCTCCCATTGTTAGGGCTTTGGAATAGAGAAGCTTTGAACCAGATGTTCCAGGACGTGTCAGGCCAAACGGCCACCACCACTGAGTTCGCAGACCCTGATTTAGGGGGGTAGCCTTAATCCCAAGCCTCGATTTTCATTATTTTGCAGGTTTAAAAAACGAACTCACCAGAGAAGACGGTCGACATAGGGTTCCGGAGGTGGTCTCTGGCGCTGACTCGTTGACCTGCAAGCATGGAAATCAGAAGCGATCTGATTGGCTCAACGTTTAAAATAGGGGTCCCACGCGTGTCTGTTTGGAAAATTCAAAATGGAACGTTTTAACACTCATAAACAAATGAGTGTATTTCCAAAACAACAAGGCAATCTGGCTCAGTTGGCAAGCACGCGTTGGTAAATCCAGGGGGTCCTGGGTTCGATCCCTGCTGACCCCCTTTCTTTTCTCACTTTTCTAACTTTTTTTCTTCTTATTTTCTCTATTTTCTTAATTTTTATTTAGTTTTGTTTGCAAAATTAATTAAAACCTTTTCAAAAATCACAAAAATATTTTAATTTCAGATTTAGGTTAATTAAATATTTAATTAATTTTTGACATAAAAATAATTTATTTTCCTCACAATTTAATTTAATTTCATAATTAATTAATAATTAACTTAAAATTAGGTTTTTCTACATTAAAATCAATCCAAAAAATGTCAAAAAATATTTTTCCCTGTTTAGATATTTTCTCTTATCATTAGACATTTTTCCTTTATTTATTTCTACTATTTCGCATTTACAAATTCTAGAAAAGATGTAAAGGTCGCAAAGTGTTATTATGTAATAGCGTAGATTTACGTTTCTGCCTTTACTTTCCGCACTCCTATTATGTATCTGCCCCAAAGCCATGTAATAACGTAGGATTTACTTTCTGCACTTTACATTCCGCACTTTACTTTTCTGTACATATATCTAACTACTAGTAATTAGGGTTTTCATGCTAAGACAAAAAATTACCCTAGATCACTTCTAATCTCAAGATAACACATCTGAATATAACACACTCTTCATACTTGCACACACCTTAGGGTATCCTCTCTTGTTGCCTATCGAAACGTGGTCATGTCCCTCGAATATAGGAATATCTTAGCTAAGACGCTCACGAATAATATCATCACAGTCCCTTCAAATTCAAAGATCATAGTCCCTCGATTGTTGCCTACGAATACATGATCTCTTCCCTCAGTTGTTGCCTACGAAAAGTGATGATCGTCCCTACGAATATGCTAAGGTATCCCTACATGTTTCCTTCTATGACCATACGATGACCCTTCAGATGTCCCTTTACATCCAACAGATAGAGTTACCTACCAACTAATGGTATGGATAGCTACCACGAAGGAAAAAAATAACATGGAAACGACCATTCTGGGTAGGTAATAAGACTCTTTTGCTTGATCCAATCAATTCAAAAATACTTTTCACACCTCACACTATTTTCAAAACTTTTCAAACACGTTGTATACATTCCAGCGTGAATCATTACAAAGTTAAACACTTTTCCAAAACAAAACATTTCCAAACACTTCGTATACATTCCAGCGAGAATCATTACGAAGTCAAAGAGAAATTCCTTTTCAAAATATCTTTTCAAACACACACAAAAATAAATTTATAAATTGAGCTAAGCAATTAAGAGCCCGTAGATAACTACGGATGGAAAGGGTGCTAATACCTTCCCTTTTCATAAATGCCTCCCGTACTCAGAATCTAACGAAGGTCTTTACCTGTTCTTTTCGCCTTCCCTTAACTGGATAAAAGAAAAGTCGGTGGTGACTCTTGTTATCCGTAACATTTGTGATAAAACGCAAAACAAACAAGTCAGTTCTCCCACCGTATCACAACAACCAACACAGATTTATAAAGCAAGATTTATATAATGTCATGGGTGATAAATATACATATGTTTAGAGTAAATATACATACAAAACCCAACAAATAGATAAATACATAGATATGAGAAGAGATAAACCATAAATCTTCTGGTTTATTAGAGTCGATCGACGAGTAATCCACCCGGTTCATTCGTATGCAAGCCCTAGTGCTGTTTTCTAAGATAATCTATCAAAAGTATAAGATTGATGGAGTTGGGAGACAAAAAATCACCCCTAAAACCATAAAACATCAAAATGAAAGTATAAAGAAAAATTTGTTCCGCGACCATCGCCCGACGAAATAAAAGGCGTCGCCCGACGACGATTCTTATACACTTGGCCCATATTGAGCCATGTCCCCAACTTATCAAAAACATCTATCATCGTCCGACGACAGCAAGCTTCGCCCGGTGACACAACTCTACCTCTCCTGGAAACCAAGACGTGAAGCACTCCTAAAACTTATGGAAAAACTGGCCCTTCTCTCGGTCCACCGTCGTCTTGCGACGCAGACGCGATGACCCTCGCCCGGCGACACATGATAGTCCATCAACTTTTGTTGCTTTTACTACATAACTTGGAATTGCTCTCTCTTTTTCCTTATTCCTTTATTGATAAAAAAATTCATCTTGGAGCTCCATTTGGACTGTATTCTCAATGCTCTAATAATGCGACAAATACCTACAAAATATATACAAAACTATCAAACACTACAATATGCACACAAAAACGCAATTAAACGTATTTACAACAAAAAATGGGGTTATTCAACCGATATTAACAACAAAAAAATAGATAAGTTCCACAAAACATATATACAAGATAACTACATTTTGGCACTTATCAACATCTCCATTCCAGTTCCAGATGAACCTGCTACACCTCATTCTACTTTTGATCTATCTGATGTTTTTCCTACTAATTTACCATGATGTTTCATTTAATAAAATTTAGCATTATTAGTTCTAATTATGCCATTTTGGATTGACTTCTCATTTTGTGATCTAACTGATCTTAATTTGTTGTTATCTTTATCTTGATATTGTTCTTAAAATCGTGTGTTTGTGTTAGTGTTCATAATGCAATTTATATGGTGTTCTTATTGTAAGTTCCTTGATTTTAAGGATTGGAATTAATTTTAGTAAAACAAATAATAGCAACAATAATGTAATGTACAGTAGGATGTATAACTTGAATAAGAAGAACAGGTACAACAATAAGTCCTATTGGAATTCCAGAACATGTTGTGATGAACAAATTCAACAACTGAAACAATATGTCGAAGAAGATATTGTGACATCAGACATTTAACATCATGCTCACTGAAATGATAAATGAAGTCCAGTTTTGTTATGAGGGATGCAGAATATTCAGGGAATATTATGCAACCTATATGGCGTGTTTCTTAAGGTTCCAAAAGATTCAATCAGAAGTTCAGGAGAAAAACTAAGAAATTAAGGATTGAAGACCTTAATTATAGCAGAAGTTTTCTGCAGTTTGTTACAACTGATATGTTGTTGTTCGAAGGCCCAAGTCCAGTTTGAGTATAGGTTAGAAATAAGGATTTGTAACCTAGTTTAGGTAGCTAGGCAAATTTAGTAAGGATGTGATCATTGGGGCTAGATGTAGTGAACCACCCGGTTTGTGGGATGTTCACCATGCTCCTCGAGATCCGTAGGTGAGAGGCAACATGTTTTGTTCTTGGATGAAGCTGTGAAACAACTCCAAGGTGTGTTCTAAGCTAGAAGCAAATTGCTTTAAGTCTTGGGTTATTTGTGACAGAAGTGTGTCTTTTGTTTATGTGTCTTTTGTTATTGTTATTGTCAGCGTGTGTGATTGAGGGGGTAAGAGGGATTCTCATATCTAAGAGGTTCTTAGGTAGAAATTGCATTGGGTAGTGATTAAGTGAGGATTTGTAAATGGGGTAGTTTATCTCTGAATTAATACTGCTGATAGTGGATTTCATCCCTAGCTTGGAAGCCTCCAGATGTAGGTGTGTAGCACAGAACTAGGTAAATAATTTCCCGTGTTCTTTATGTTTTCTACACTATAACTTTTACCTTGCCCGTGTGTTAATGTCAAACCAAATGTCTTGACATCCTTATAAGACATATGGGACTTTGTAATAGAATTTCAATTGGTATCAGAGCAGGCATCCTGTTCTGTTCTGGGTGAGATCCAAGGGGGATACTTTCTGGTTATATACAAGGTAGAAGGTTTGTACTGAAGAATTTTTTGAATGTTTGTAGCAGCTGCAAGTATCATTTATTGAATACACTTTTGGCATCCTTTAATATTCATTAAGAAAATTGTTTCAATATACTACAAGGAAGACTTTGGCGAGATCAAGTATCAACTTTCCGTAAGACGGGGATGTGAGTTATCCATTCTTGGTGGAGTTGGAGAAAGATAGATCGTAGATAAAGTTGGGAGTTCTCCAATGTATGCTTAGCCATGACAATCGCTCATAATAAGAAATCAGTAGGATCAAGATGTTGATGGCTACACATGAAGACTTGGAGCATAATTATTGTGCGTATGAAGAATCATTGGATCAAGGTCTTTTGAGATCTTGTTTTGTTAGCAGTTTGAAGTGTATTCTTCAATAATATGGTGTATTGTTTAATATTCTATCATAACTAAAGCGCTTGTATATAACTTATCAAAATAGTGGAAGATCATGATTATTTTCCAACATTTTTAATATCATTGAAGAATGGAGTAGGCTATGTGATAACGACAATCGAACTACTATATATCCTTGTGTATCTTTTCTTATTCCCTTATCTCATTTATATTTCTAGTATTCATCATTTTGATATTGTTTCAAAGTGCATTATTGCATTGAACGTATGCCATATAAGTTAGTCTTGCTTATAAAAGTTTTATGTATAAGCTTAGGTTTGTGTTGTTTCGATCTTAATGAAGTAGCATGACTTCAATTATGTATTGTTAGAATTTATGAGCTATGTGTTTTGAACTAGCTTTGTTGAAAACCTACTTGAATAGTCTTATGATTGACTTGTATTCGAAGCAATCAAATTCACACAGGACATAATGTCCATTTCATATGGATTAATTCATTGAGATACTTCCAAGTTCACTTGTCTTTATGTTCTTCTTCCGCACCTCTTAAAATCAATGATTTCGTACAAGGGACCTAAAATTGGTTATGAAAATGTCTAATTCAGAATGTGACTATTCAACCCCGTTCTAGACCTATCATTATCCATATTCTCACCCAACATTATAAACTCAACCAAACCCTGGTGTCCTTTGCTAACGAGAGGATAACATCATTTGAGAATGATTTAGCTTATGTCAAGACTGTCCTTGAAAAGGATGGGCAAGAGAAAGATAAACTCTAAGAGGAAAACAAAACCTTCGAGATGAGCTTCCATAATCAAAACTCCAAACTAGCTGAAGTATAAGTTGAGTTGAACGGTTTAAATGAGGACCTAAATGAGGCTCGTATGCATGGTCTCCTTTTTAGGGATCAAGGGTTCAGGAAGGCGAAAGAGAAAATATGATGTATTTACCTTGAACTCAGCCTTGACTATTTCAAGATAGGGTTGATGGCCACTTGGTGGAGGAAGTTGACCTCGAGGTGGAGCTAACTTGGATGGAGAACCTGTGATAAAGGTTCCTTCGAAAGAAATGGCCCACAATGAAAATGCCACGTTGAGGGATGTGAATATCCTAACAGAGAACTCTCTTAAAGACACCTCTACAACTATGATGTTGTTTTTATTACTTTATATTTATTTTAACTTGGCATTTTGAATCTTCTTAGCGTATGTTTGGTTTTACGATGAAAAAATTAATTTTGAGTGAATTGATTATAAATAATTGATTCTGGTTAAAAGTGAGATGAACAATAAATTTCAATGTAAAAATCATGTCTAAACTTAAAAGCTATAGATTTTAACTTCAGGAATAATCTTCTTAGCGTATGTTTAGTTCTACGATGAACCATTTGATTTTGGATGAATTGATTATGAAAAAATGATTATAGTTAACAGTGAGTTGAATGTTAAGTGATTTATGTTTGAATGACTTTATGCAAAATTGAGTTGAGCAATAAAATTTCAACGTAAAAATCACGTTTAAAGTCAAAAGGTACAAATTTTAACTCAGTTAAACTCAAAAACTATAAATCCTAACTTTAAATAGAATCAATTCCGGAGACGGAATCAATTATATTTTATAAGAATCAAACACTTCATAACCATTCGAGATTTAATTATACATCTTTAAAATTACTTTTTGACAGATTCCAAAGTAATAAAAATAATTATTAAACAAATGGTAGATATATATTTATAGTATAAAACTACCGTGCAGCGTGAAATGATGAGTACCCCCTAAAACATAGAGTCTCTTTGTTATTTGTGAGTTATATATGGATACGATATTATTGGTTGGTCCACTTAAAAATTTTATTTAAGAGTTTGAACTTTGGATGGTTACTAGAATTTCGATATTGAGGTTTTAAAATTCATAAGGAATAATTTCTACATGCAAGATAGACTTTACAAAGTACCTAATTGAGGATATTTCCAATGCTATATCAGTGTTTTGGGTTGGAGTAAACTTTGTCTTTTATATTAAGATTTTCATTGTATTCAAATAATAAATAAAAACCACTTGATAATTTGATTTGCACCTAGCACTGTTTACAAGCTCCCATGAACAGATTGAGGCTCACCAAACCTTTGTCTTGTCTTCGGATCACTGTGATGTCTTACTCCGTACATGTCTGTTTTGGATCAGTTAGAGTCTGATTCTATAAGAAAAAGGGCAAGAGTGATTAAGCATAATGCAAACGATGGATAGACTTCACACGTAGAACATAGTACAAAACAAACAACAACATCAAGAACAGAAACCAATAATATTATAATGATTGAAGCCAAATAAGTTTAGGTAGAGTAGGTTGATTGATGAATGATGAGTGTATAAACTAGAAACTTATCCTTTGCATTTTTAAAAATGAATTTCCCTGAAATTTAGGTCCTCTTGTAATTTTCAATTGTATACAAACAAATGGCAATGAGTTGTGAAAATGAAATATGCAGAGAGGAGGGTGTTTCCTTGTTTTGGAGTTTTGTTTCATATGCAAAACATGTCAAAGGTTAGTTGATTGGTAGTGCTGTTCGTCGGTGATGAGAAAAAGTGAAAAGAGAGTAATTAAAGATGAGATTAGGAGTAGAATTTTCAAATGGTAATTTGGCTGGGAGTGTGATGTGGATTGATTAGTGACAAAGAAAGAGAGATTAAGAGGAAAGGGGAGTAGGTATGAAGGAAGTTTGGAGGAAGGAGGTGAGCATGCAATGGTAGAGTATGAAAATGATGAGTTGTTAGTTAGGAGTACTTAGAGAAATTAACATGCCACTCTTGATATCTTTTAAAAATATATGAAAAAAAATAAAATTATCCATATCAAAATATTTTTAAAAATTTCAAATTTTTGGAATCAATCGGATTTTTTAAATTTACGTGGCGATATCAAAAATTTGGTGAACGGAATTTTTGTTATTTTTTTGAAATATTCGGTATTTCGCATTAGAAATTTTAAAAAATCAGGTATTTTTGTACAAAAAATTTCAAAATTTTCGGTTGAAATATTTTTCTTCCGTATTGAAAATTTCAAAATTTTCGGTATCCTGTAAGATTTCTAGTATTTTATTTTTTTAAAAAAAAATTAGAAATTTAGAAATTTTCGGTCGTTCACATATTCCTAATTTTTTTTATTTTTGCAGTGGGGATTATGGGCAAGGACAGTACCGTTGCGGGCAAACAGTCTAATAAAGCGGAGGTCCAGACCTAGGTTGATGAGGGATAGACTTCTGAGCTATGGATTGGCCGACGTCCATCGAAAAGTTCTCACTGGAAACAGTTGGCTGAGTAGTAGGCACATTTTTACGGACCCCGACGTCGGGGCTCGAGAGTTTCTACTATTGAGGGCCAACTCTGGAGCATATTGTGGAGCCAGCTCCTATGAAGGCACATGTTTTTGTTCCTGTTATTGAGCCGATAGCTGTGGAGGTTATTGAGGAGGTACATGTGCCTGTTGTTGTTGTGAAGCCGGTTGGTGACCAGGTTATGGAGCAGGTTGTTGAGTAGGTTGTTGAGTAGACTGAGTGCGTAGACGATGTGACTTCGACTGATACAGATATCATGACCTGTGCGTCTACAAAGTCATCAATACACATGATAGAGCGTTTCTTGGAGGACCATCAGACAGGTCCGTTGACACGATTTGTTGACCATGTCGCCTACAGGATATGGCTTGGTGAGGTATATATTTGATTTTCTCTAATTGCATAATATTTATTTTTGCTTACGTTATGCTTACAAGAATTGTATAATATTTTGTCTTTGTTTCTTACAAGAGTGTCTGGTGCTGAAGGTCGCTTCACATGGTTCGAAGTTGAAGATCTTCCTTGAGAGTCCGATGCTTGAGGAGGTAAAGAGCATCGTTAGAGATTTTCATCTCTTGGATTTTGCTCAGTGCTCCGTGACGATGTTGAATGCCTCCCTATTATCATCTTTTGTTGAGAGGTGACACCCGGAGACATCATATTTTCATCTTTCATTTGGGGAGATGACTCTCGCATTAGATGATGTCGACCAATTATTTCATCTTTCGATTGCTGGTATATTCTGCACACCAGTAATTATTAACCATGAGACAGCGTTGCAAATGGTTGTGGATGACTTGGAGGTGTATGAGATGGACGTGCTAAAGGAGTTTGGTGAGACTCGAGGATATCACCTTTAGATGTCTTGGCTGAGAAGGTTGTATGGGGAGCTTGTGGAGGCACGTAGATACCAGACCGTTGCTAGGGGCATACATGTTACATCTGGTGGCATGTACACTATTTGCGGACAAGTCAGGTGTGTACATTGATGTTCAGTACTTGTCTCTGTTCAACACGATTCATACTTTGTGTTGGGCTTGGGGAGTGACAATCTTGACCATTTTGTACATGACACTTAACATTGTTTCTCATGCTGAGACCAGACACTTTGGTGGTTACCTTAGCCTGTTACAGGTAGGGGTGTACATGGGTTGGATCAACCCAAAAAACCCAATCAAAACCACCCCAAAAATTCCAAAAAAGTGAGTTGAGTCGAGTAATTGGGTGGATATGGGTTTAAAAAGTAAAAAACCCATAAAAATGTCGGGTTGTGGGTAAAACTAGACCCACACCCAAATAACCCACTGACCCACTAATCAAATATTTATTATTACAATTTTAATAATTTTGATGAATATTAACTTGGTTATTGCAATTTTAGTCTCTTAAATATTTACTATTTTAGTGAACCATGACTTTAACTAATTTTGAATTTTTCACTTTTTACTTATTTAGATCCTAATACGATTTTATATCATACAACTTTAGTTTGTTGCTAATATTTTATGATAACCTTTATTAGTTGATGTTACCATTTATTATTTTTGATAGTGGTAAAATAGTAAAAATAAGCTATTTAGTATTTTTTTAAGAATATAAAAATGATGGATAATTTTTATAAAAAATATGATGGTTCATCATTTAGTAATTTAATATTAATAAAATAGATAAATTATTTTGACAAATCCACTATCCAACCCAACCCAACCCAAATATTAATAGGTTTGCCCAATTCGACCCAATTATTAAGCGGGTGGTTATTTTAACTCACCCATATCGGATGGTCTTATATGGGTTGGGTATTGGATTTGGCCAAACCCAACCCAAACCGACCCATGTACACCCCTAGTTATAGGTATACCATAATCTATTTGATTTTTTATTAGTTATTTGAGTGTATTTATTTGATAATTCTTATTTATGCATTGTTTGGTATATGAGCACTTCCCTCACATCTGTGAGCGGAAGACCCAGAGTGTACCAGCTACCCTTCCATGTGCGAGGAGATGGAAGGGAAAGCAAGCCCACCCTGGAGGTTTGATGGAGTACAAGAGGAGGTTGGATACACTGACGTTAGAGGATGTCGTCTGGAGACCTTATACATCTCATCACCATTATTGTCCATTTGATGTATCTACTTTGTATTCAAAACATATCAGATGGGAGACCCATGTGGCTAGACACTTGCCTGAAAGATGTCTACAAAAATATGGTTATGTGCAGGGAATTCCTCATCCAGTTCCAGGGACTCCAGCCGGTGGTATTAATAGATGGTATCAGAGTCACATCCTCAGCTCCCCCGTGAGATCATTGATACAACCGTTGGGGTTCAGCATCCAGGGTGGTGCAGGGATGAATACCTTAAGTGGTTTCATAGTGTGTCACACCCTAGGGTCATACCACCTCCAACATCTGATGTTTCAGGTCCTTCAGGTACCAGAGGTTCTTTCGAGCCACCCCCACCTCACGCAGGTGACCAGGATAGTCCGCTACAGCTCATTATCGTTCATTTAGATAACCTCATGTGATTGGTAAACCCTGATGGTGAGGTTTCTACTGGTTTAGCTAGGTCGAACGATGTTTCCCGTGGAGGGCCTATGTAGATTTATTTTATTATGGTTGTATAATATGTATACTTTGTCACGCTTCTATTATCGGAATCAGGCAGGAAACCATTCAACATTTCTTTCAAGGTGGCAAAGGATTCAGAGCCATTTAGAATCTGGATTCAACAGTAAAGTTACATCCGCTGTAATACAATTATGCATTAATCAGATACTCAGGAAGAGGCATTTTTTGAGATGTCTAACACTATAACCCGAGACCCCTATTTATACAAATAGTGATACATTCTAGACCACACAAATGTATTGATGCAATCAGTACCCTCCAAATATGTCGGTAAAATCTAGATCGTTGAAAAAACATGAAATTTAAACCTATCAGAAATTTCAGTATAACTCAAATTTTTTGTACTGACCAAACAAATTTGAAATTTTTGGGTTACTGAAAAATTTCAATTGTATCACCTGAAATTTATTATAACTGAAACATTTGGTAGGGGTGTATTGGAAATTTCATATGTAATGGAAATTTCAAGGGTGACATGTTATAATAAAGAAAATTGGGCTTACATATTTAATTTTAAGGGTGACATGTTAATTTCTCGAGTATTTGATGCGCAAGCTTATATAAGTATAGTGTGACACAAGTAGAAGTGGAAATAGGTTAGAATAGGTTTTATAAGGTTTGAACCAAACCTACGATAAACTTACAAGGCATGATTATGGCCTATGACCTACTATAGGCTCTCTTTTTTTGTCTGACCTGACTTTCTTAAAAGTCTTACCTGGATTGAAAGCCTATTTAAAAACATGTTTCTCATTAATGTTTTCAATAAATCCATATTACTTAAGAAGCCGTATAAGCTGACCTATATATATATATATAAGCGTATTTTTAATATATATATATATATATATATAAAAGTATAGGCCGACCTATAAAGTTTCGTAGGATTTTTTAATAGCTTAAGTCTGACCTATTTAATTAAATAGACTTTTAAAAAAGTCAAAGCCTGGCATTTTTAGTAAATAAGTTTGACCTGGCCTTAAATAGGCTACACCATAGGCGCCCTTGTAGGCCGGTCTGACCTATGTCCACCCCTAGACACAACTAGGTTAGTCAGAATTTTCAGTCAACATTTTGCCACATTCATGCAGGTAGAATACTAGTAGCCGTTTGATCTTAATCACAGGGTAAAATAAATAATTTTGTTTTTTTATAATTAAAAAAATACAAATTTTAAATTTTAATTGTCTAATCATAATCAAATATCTAAAGATATTTGACTGCATAATTGCAACAAGTCATTGTTCGATAATTTTACTATGAGATTTTCGACTCAACATGTTCGATATGAATGTGGATGTGAAATAAATATACAAGCTAAGTACAAATAGTTAAATTATGTATTTGACACCAAAATGACAAGATTCGACAAATTCACTTTTCGACAGAGGCAGTTGGATGACTTGAAGTTATTTTCGATAGCAGTGAAGGTTTACAGTTGTTCAAGAACTTAAGACACATGGAAGAAAAGCAAAGGAAAAAAGCCTATACGATATTGTACTTATAGGATTGTGTGAATTAGTAACCATTGTTGGCAGTTAACAATGTATTAAGTATATAAACAAATTTCGTTTACGACAGAAGGGTTCGCATTTTCATTATGTTCTCTTTAGAATTCACAGATCCGAATCATAGAGATAAATAACTTGTGAAAAATGTAAGAACTTGTGTCACACTTTTAATTTAATAATTTTTACCCAATTATTTTGACTGCCTTTCTTCATTTAATTTATCCTTTCAAGGAATTCTGCATTTTACTTCTTTTAATTTTCATCAAATTGCTTTAAATTTAAATATTGAACTTTTAAGCACTAATACACTTTCTCAAAAATTTCACCCAAAGTGTCCAATAGAATTTTCCGAGTTTGATCACGCAAGTGAATTAAAACTCATGATTTGCTTACTAAAAATACCAGTAAACAAACTGCCACGCCCATTTGAACTCTTTTGTCCGAAATTTAAACCTTTTTGCAAAGAGTATGTGATTTTATTTTTGTTCTTCTTCTTCACACCTAAATGTTGTTAATTGTTGAGTATTTATGAGTCAGACGAGTGAAAATTTTGTTAATATGTGTAGACTATTAGGAAATTCATCCCCTCAAAGAGTTCATCATCCCCAAAATAATGCTCCAAATGTAGAAGAACAACCAATCAAAATTACGGTTGGTGGTATAGGCACTTCAACAACCGTTGGAGTAACTACAGGTATTGTGAGTCACACGACATTTTCGACTACAACACCAAAAATGGTGATAGCACCACCAACTAGTTTTCCTGATAATCTAATGGTTACACAAAACATTGTAAGAGGTATTAGACCTCTAATACTTCCAAGTTTTACACTCCTCCTAGTGCTAAGGAGTATCCATATGACATGCCAACTATGACAAACCTATAAATTAGTATGTCTATATACACAAATAATGCAATGGTTATTGCATATACTTTCCATCCATACATGGAATCAAGATCTACTATAAATAGTCATGGACGAATGGGTCAATCCCGAGAAGGATTGGGATACATCCCTCAGGTTATTCCACTTTTAACCAATAATTCTCTTTTGGAAGTAAGGAAACAAATAAACGATAGTAAACATGATATGGTTAATATGCTTATTTAACAGTAATTAGCACATCACATAATTCGAATTTATGACTTCTTTGGTGCTTCTTAAGCACTCATTTATCTATCTTCTAATAACCTAGTGCAATATCCAATTGCGCCCCAAATAGTTGAACAACCAAGACCCAAGGTAGTCGGAGAGTTGGTGTTCGTAAACAATAATGAATATACAGATAACATAGTTATGAGAGTCTAACAAAATAGAACTTGTAACTCTTTTCTCAAACCGGTACACTACAACAACACACAAGATAGAGCTTCATACTTTGATATCATCCAACCCAATTACTAATTTAGAATATATATACAACAAGAGGACTTCCAATAAACCTATCTCTCTCTCTCTCTCTCTCTCTCTCTCTCTCTCTGACAACTAAATAATATGCACTCAAGATGAACGCTGACATTCCCACACACTTACCGACTTGGATTCCCATCCGAACTCAACATCCAGTGAAAACTTCACAATATGTAAGCTACATATATGAATGTTATAACTAATAACTCTTATCAACCACTTATGAGTCCACACGATATAGTTTGTTTCATAATCCAAAATTAGTTATCTACCTAAATCGGTGCAAAACTCGGAGTTTCGGAAGAATTACTAAAATCCACCTACGAGAGGCCTGACACAGCCACCTGTGTTGCTCAACACGGGCCGTATCAGGATGAGCATGTTCAAGAAACATGAAAGTCAGGGGTGCAACATGTAAAAGTTTGAGCCTTCAGCATTCCCATCACTATTACCTCAGGATCTTCCCTACCCCCTTCACTAGTAAAGTTTTTGCCTTCCGTGGGAATTGAACCATGTACCTTGGGGTTCAAGTACTTTCTCAATACATTCTCACTACCGATTGAGCTACGTAGCTAAATTGGTAGTGGTAATGGATTGAACATGTACTTGAACCTCATGGTACGGGGTTCAATTTCCACAGAAGGAAAAAACTCTACTAGTGAGGGGAAGAAAAGCACGTGGTGGCGGGGAGAATGTTTCGAGGGGTCCGGACGGGTGGCCGTGTTGCTCAACACGGGCCATTTTGCAACCCCTTAGACCTAAAAAAGAAAATACAAAACCAAGAGGCCAACACGGGCGACCATGTTGGCATATGACGCTGATTTCTAGTCTTTTTCTGTTTTGCCCATCTGTTAAGTTGTGGGGGCGTTTTGGGTAATTCCATCCAACCTAAGTGAGTTCTTGCTATTTAGATGAGTCTCCAAGATGAATTAAGGGAATTTTTTCCACGCGAAGTATTCATACGATTGAAGATTGAAGCATATGCAAGTTTTGGAGAACGAAGATCTTTCATGAGCGAAAGCAGTTGAAGATCAAAGTTCACCATCAATTTGTAATATCTATCTTTATTGTTATTAAAGTTAATTCGAACAATATGAGTAGCTAACCCAACGCTAGGGGGTGTCCTTGATTTGACTCTATAATGACATTGAATTTCTAATTTTATCAAGTCCATCTTTTTTATTATTCAATTTAATCGTGCAATGTTTTTCTTCCTTCCTGATTGGACCAATTTATGATTAACAATCAGTTGGACCGCGATTGTTAAGGTTTTTGTACAATTACACTATAGTAGATATCACCTAGGACTAGGGATACTCTATAGTTACCAGATTTAACCCTTTATTAAATAAAGGCTTGATTTCATCATAATTCTCTAAGGACCTAGGATTTAGGATGAATGTTCAAAGATTTTCCCACCAAGGACTTAGGGGAAAATAACCTAAAGGGTTGTTAATTGGTATTATGAACTTTTTGAAAAAATTAGGATTCAAGGTGGTTAAAGACAAATTACACACCACACCCTGGCATGCTCCTCATATTTGTAAAAAAGCCAATTTATATTCTGCTAATTTTATAGTGACAATGATAAACCAAAACTCCCATATTAAACTCGGTACGTATACGTAGTCCTCGAGATCGATATATGGGGAAATTCCCCTTTATTACTGCAAGTGGTGTCTTATCCATTACAGTAAGTGTTCCAACAACGCTCGAAGGCATACATACCATAGTGGGAAACATTACCAACCCCAAAGTTCCATACACAACATAATTATTGTTAATGGTAATAAGGGACTATCTGTAACACGGTGAACTGACTTTGAGGGTTTTTGGTATCGCAAATGTGCTGATAGCAAGAGTCGCCACCGACTTTTATTTTTATCCAATTAAGGGAAGGTAAAAGTACAGAAAAAGACCTTCGTTAGATTCTGAGTAAGGGAGAAGGTTATGAAAAGGGAAGGTATTAGCACCCCTTTCCATCCGTAGTTATCTATGGGCTCTTAGTTGCTCTTAGATCACTTTAAAATTTGTGCTTTCTGTGTGTTTGACAAAAATGTTTTGAAAAGGCATTTCGCTTGACTTTGTAATGATTCATGTAGGAATGTATACAAAGTGTTTGGAAATGTTTCGTTTTGAAAAGAGTTTGGACTTTGACAAAAGTGTGAGGTGTGAAAAGCATTTGATTTGAGCAAGCAACTAAAAGTCTTATTACCTATTCAGAATTGGTCATTTTTGTGTTGTTTTTACGTTCCTTTAGAATAGCGCTATCCATACCATTAGTTGGTAGGTAACCCTATTTGTTGGATGTAAGCGGGACATTCGAAGGGACATCGGATGGTCATAGAAAGCAACTTGTAGGAGGTATCCTAGCACATTCGAGGGGACTATCATCATTTTTCGTAGGCGACAATCGAGGGTCAAGATCATGTATTCGGAGGCGACATCGTGGGTCTTATGATCTTTGTATCGAAGGGACTATGATGATTTGTTTTGAAGGCAACGGTGCTAGAATACCTCTACGTTTGAGGGACATGACCAATTGAATTTGTAAGGCAACGAGAGAGAATTACCCTAAGGGGTGCATGTGTGAAAAGAGTGTGTCGATTCGGATATTTTTATCTTTGAAAATTAGTGGGCTATGTTCATTATTATCTTGCCATACACGCCTAGTTACTAGCAATTTATAGGGTGCGGAAATTAAAATGCGGAATGTAAAGATGCGAAAAGGTAAATGTCCTACGCTATTACATGGCTTTGGGGCCGATACATAATTTAAACTTGCGGAAAATTAAAACCTAATTTAAACTATTACATCCCATAAACAGTTACATTATTGGAAAAATGAAAATGGTAAAAGAAAACGTCTGAAACGGAATAACCTGTAAAAGAATGAGAAATCGGAAAATATGAGATGAATCGAATAAGAGAAAAAATGTTAGAAAAATGCAAGTTTTTGAATGAGAAAATATGACATCTGGAAATAACATAAATATGCTAAAATAATTTTTTGGGATTTTTTGGATGCAATTTAATAATTAAAATACAATTAAGATTGATTTAAATGCTAAATTATAAAAATAAATATGCATGCAAAATAATATTTTTTAATTTTATAAATTAAATAAGTATTTTCTGAAGATAAATGCAAAAGGAAAAAATATTTTGGTGATTTTTAATGTATGAAATAAAAATATGAAAAGAAATTAAAATGCATGGAAATATTAAATAAATATAATATAGAAAATATGAAAAAATGCAAGTTTGGAAAAAAAGAATGCAAAACCGGTCCTGGGGAGATTCGAACTGAGGACCTTTGAGAGCATCTATGCACAATCCATGCCTTAACCAACCGAGCCAGCTTACTTCGCTGTTTGAAAACCGGAACGAGTGGGATCAAAACACGCGTCGCTCCCTGAACGCCTCCATCACGCGCCAAACTTCGTCTTCCTCCTTTTGAATTTTCAAAAGCTTGCGTCGGTCTTTCTTCGACGCTACAGGCCCTGGGTAAATGGAAAATCAAGCATACATAATATAAATAACATCTAAAGACATGGTTCGATTCTAGGCATCATTCTGAACGCAATGGACATGGTCTCGTGGTCCAATTTTTCCTATTTCGTGAAACCCTAAAACGGCACAGGAAACCCTAATCATGGCATATCGTAAGTTTTCGGCCATGGAAATTCGATTAAAGTGCCCAGAATGCTTGCAAACTCATCACTAATCACAAAAACAACAATGAAACATGTTAATAATGCATGAATATGAGAAATCGATTTTGAATTATATTGGACGAACCAATTCAATTTCTTATTTCGGATGGTTTTGATCAAAGTAAAGGTATGGATCGACTCAAGAGGTATCAAGGAATGTGTTGGACACCTCAAAATCGATTGAAAAAATAGGATTGCACTTTGCTTGTTTGCCACGGTTTTTGAGCTTGGAATAGGGTTCTTGAGTCAAAATTTCTACCCTAATTCGTGTGGTATGTATCATGTATATATAGTAGAAGGATTCAGAGTTGTTTTGGGAAAGAATTAATCAATAATCAATGCCAATCAAATTTGATTTTTGTACAAAATCAAATCTTCAAATTTTGATCAATTCTCAATCCAATCTTGCCATATCCATCAAATTCCGAAAATTGCTGGCTTTTAATGAGTTGATTGGATCCCAAGGAAGAAATAAAAATCAAGTTTGCAATTAATTTTGATTTTATACTCTATTTTTAAATTTAATTTGTATTTAAATGAATAAATTCCAAATTAAATAGAAAAATAAAATAAACATTCGTGGCATTGGGCTTGGATATTCCTAATTGTGTGAGGAATAAGTTTGGATGAAGAAAAAGTAGGCCCATTTGCAAAGTTTTTGATTTTTAGAAGTATTTCTCTTTGTGCATTTCTTCAAAATTGCCCAACTTGTGGATGGTGTATCTTGCTCAATTTTCCACATTTTTGAGTGTTCTTAGACTTTTTGGAAAGCTCTAAGAGTCCTCTAACCAACCTTTTTGGTCTCATATCAATTGGAGTTTCCATTCTCAATATATCTTCAAAACAACAAGTTGACTTTTTGTTGACTTTGAAAATGACCTGTAATGTTTTGGGCCATACCTCTCAAATGAAGCATTTTTTGGACATTCTTGTGAGACATGAAGTTGTAGAGAATTGAATTTCCTTCAAAACAAGAGGTGGTGGAAAATTTACGAGAAAGTATGAGAAAGTTATGATCACCAAAGTTCATTGACTTTTCACCTAGAAACCCTAATTTAGAAAGTTTGACTTTTGAGCAAATCTTGAGTTTTCTTGATGAATCATGATCAACCCTTGATCAAATGATGAATGTAACTTCAAAATGAGGATGTTGACCCAAAATTATGAAGTTTGACTGTATGTTGACCACAGTTGACTTTTTGTCCAATACAACTGATTTTCAACCATCTGGGCAATTGTCTGAGCAATCTTGACTTGTAAGGCTTGAAAATTGACATGGAGAATCTTTGAAGAATATGAGGAGGCATGATGAACATTGGAGATGTTGGAAGTCCACCTTGAGCTGAGAATTGCCAAACCCTAGTTTGGGTTGATTGTCTAGGAGAGGGTTTGTCTGATCAACCTTTGAGGAATCCTTGAGTATGGATGTATGAGATATCTTGAGAAGATGGAGGGCAAATTTTGGGGTATGACAGCTTCCCCTGTTCAATATTCTTGTACTGGAAGGTTAGATTGACATGCGTGCCTTTCGTGACCTGAAAGAAGAAGATGATTGAACACTCGAGTACACCTGAAAATTTGCACTCGCTATTGGTGGATGATGCGGGAATGGGCTTACAGATGCAATTTAGAGAAGGTGGAGACTTCGTTGGGGGATGAGTCATACACTAGACTTGAGAATGTCGATAGGGGAATTGACGGGGATGGGCTTAGGATGCCATCTGGAAAGATCGATGCTGGGGAGTGAGCCGTACGCTAGGCTCTGTAGATGTTCTTGATAGTGGAAGGAGCGCGGAGATGGGCTTAAGATGCCATCCAGGGAAACTGAGTCGTACGCTAGACTCTGTAGTTGCTGTTGATAATAAGAAGGGATCAGAATAAATCTTCGTGCGATTACTCGAGGAGGTAGTAGTTGGAAAAATGTGGATATCTTCCCAGTGCATCGGTGTTGATCCATTGCATTATCGGAGGATAACCGGCGGTCTTTCGATAGTTTTCCGTCGAGATTCGGGCTTAATCCTGGACCAGTGATCGGAGGACAACCAGGGGCGGTCTTTCAGATAGTTTTCCCGTCGAGATTCGGGGCTTAATCCTGGACCAGTCGGAGGAGGACAACTAGGGGCGGTCTTTCAGATAGTTTTCCCATCGATTCGGGGCTTAATCCTGGACCTGTTTGCGTCAGAAGTGACTTTCACCTGTTTTGAAAAAAACAAGAGAAACTTTGATAGAATATTTGTTAGTCTTATGCAAAGTATGATGCATGACAATGTGTATGAATGACATATGCATGAATTATGACTTTATGAGTAATGTATGAATGATAGATGTTGTGGTATTTCAAAACATATCCATCTTGAAGAAGATGCGGATGTTCTGTTTGGAGATTTCTGACTTCTGCTTGAGGATGAAGACCCTGAGAAGAAAGATAGCTTCGATTCCTCCGGTGCACTATCTGACCAAGTCTTGGGCCTAGATATTGTTGAGGAAGGTAGAGACTGAGAAACTCGTTGTTGGAGATCTCATACATAGACCCTGCTGGGGAGAGTCTGGGAGGCAATTTGTTGGGGATCTTGCATGTAGACCCTGCTGGGAAAAATTAGGAGGCGCTCTACTAGGGATTTTGAGTGCAGATCTCGCTGGAGAGCGTTTGATGGTTGCTGGGAGACCGGGTTGGGGCCCGTTGGAATCTCTGACTGGGGAATAGAAGACGTAGATTTTCTCCGATGCACTATCTGACCAAGTCTCAAGTCCCGATACCGCTGCTAGAAAAAATGGGAATTGTTGGGAGATATTCTGCTGGGGATAAACATCTTAGCTGGGGATGAAGTGTTATTGATGTAACATTGCTCAGTTGAGTGGAATCACTACTCGTGGGTTAACATATACTCCGCTGGGGGAGGTTTAGTGAGTGACACCTCTGCGGAGATTATGCTCTGCGAGGGAATGCATTGGTGACTTTCGTCGTCATCTCAATTCCTAGAGCCTGTAGTAACTACTTTTGTATGTCCACTTTTCGCATGTTTGTGAAGAGATTCTTATTGTCAAATGCATATAATCATTCAAAGCAAACGTTGGACTTATTGCAAACGACAATAGTGAAAAATGTAAAGAGAAAGAACTTGTATTCATTTGAAATGTGGCGTATGGCCAAGTAGTTTGTATACAAGAAAGGTAAAAAGCTATGCGGAAACAATCTCGTTAAGTTCCAATTATGCTAGTACTCATATATTTCAACTATCTCATCTCCTTGTCAAGAGAAAGTGAGTAGACTGATCTTCGCCATTTGAATCTTGAATGCCGATAGTAGTCTGGAAGTAGGTGATCTGTGTGATACGGTGAACTGACTTTGTAGGATTTTTGTATCCAAATGTGCGGATAGCAAGAGTCTCCACCGACTTTTATTTTTATCCAATTAAGGGAAGGTAAAAGTAACAGAAAAAGACCTTCGTTAGATTCGAGTTCGGAGAATGGTTATGAAAAGGGAAGGTATTAGCACCCCTTTTCATCCGTAGTTATCTACGGGCTCTTAGTTGCTCTAGATCACTTTTTAAAATTGCTTTCTGTGTGTTTGACAAAGATGTTTTGAAAAAAGGCATTTCGCTTTGACTTTGTAATGACTCATGTAGGAGTGTATACAAAGTGTTCGGAAATGTTTTTGTTTTGAAAAGAATTTGAACTTCGAAAAAAAGAGTGTGTGGTGTGAAAAGCATGTGGTAGAGCAAGCAACTAAAAGACTTATTTACCCACTCAGAATTGGTCGTTTTGTTGTACTTCTACGTTCCTTTAGAATAGCGCTAGCCATACCATTAGTTAGTAGGTAGCTCCATTCGTTGGATGTAAGCGGGACATTCGAAGGGACATCGAATGGTCATAGAAAGCAACTTGTAGGAAGTATCCTAGCACATTCGAAGGGACTATCATCATTTTTCGTAGGCGACAATCGAGGGTCAAGATCATGTATTCGGAGGCGACATCGTGGGTCTTATGATCTTTGTATCGAAGGGACCATGATGATTTGTTTGGAAGGCATGCTAGAATACCTCTACGCTCGAGGACATGACCATTTTGAATTCGCAAAACGAGAGAATTACCCTAAGGTGCGTGTGTGAAAGAAGTGTGTTGATTTGGATATTTTATCTTGAAAATTAGTGGGCTATGTTCAATTTTAGTCTTGCCATACACGCCTAATTACTAGCAATTTATAGGTGCGGAAATTAAAATGCGGAATGTAAAGTGCGGAAGGTAAATGTCCCACGCTATTACAAGGCTTTAGGCGGATACATAATTTAAAATGCGGAAAATAAAATCCTAAATTAAACTATTACATCCCATATATTTACATTATTGGAAAATAAAATAAAAATAGTAAAGAAATGTCCGAATTGGAAGAACCTGTGAAACGAATGAGAAATCGGAAAATATGATGAAATCGAAATAAGAGAAAATGTTAGGAAAAATGCAAATTTTAAATTGGAAAAAATATGACATGCTGGAAATAATGTAAATATACTAAGATAATTTTTTGGGATTTTTTAGATGCAATTTAATAATTAAAAACTAATTAACAATGATTTAAATGCAAAATTACAAATAAAAATAAATATGCATGCAAAAATATGTTTTTTTATTTATTAAATTAAATAAAGATTTTTAGAAAATAAATGCAAAAGGAAAATTATTTTGACAATTTTAATGCGTAATAAAAATTATGAAAAGAAATTAAAATATAATGCAAATATTAAAAATAATTAGAAAATAGAAAATATGAGGTTTTGCAAACTTGTAAAATAATATCGAGCTGGGATCGAATCGGACACCAACTTCAAACTTTGAAAACCCACTCCTTGCCATCTAAACCAACGCCTCTTGTTTGGAAAGCAGTTGAATGGAATTTACAGCGTCGCTCTCAGCCTCCAAAGCTTCGTCTTCAACCTTTTGAATATTTGAAAAGCGTCGGCCATGGTTCGACGCAAAGTCCCTCGCAAACATAAAAAACGCAGCACACATAATATAAATAAAATCTAAGGCCATGGTCCGATTCCTTGGAGCATTCCGAACACGATGGCATAGGTCTTATTGTCCAATTTTTCCTATTAAGGGAAACCCTAATTCGTTCACAGAAACCCTAATCATGGTGTAACACGATTCAGGCCATGGAAATTCAATTGGCTTGCCCAGAAAGTTTGCAAACACATCACTAAACACAAAAACAACAACAAATCGAGTTAATAATGCATGAATGAAGGAATTCGAATTTTGAAATTTCAAGAACAAACCAAAATCGGATTTCGTGATTCTTGATGCTTTTGGGCAATGTAAAGGTCTGGAATGCTTCCAGGGATGTCAAGGAACGTGTTTGGATCCTCAAAACCAATTGAAACAAGTTGGATCGATGACTGCAAGTTGCTTAAAGGTCACAAATTTTTGGATTAAGTTAGGGTTTCTTGAGGCCATTTTTTCGTTCTCTTTCATGTGGTATGCATCAGGTATAAGTACTGGATGGATTTGGCATTGTTTTGGGAAAGAATTGATCAATAATCAATGATAATCAAATTTGATTTTTTTGCAAAAAATCAAATCTTCAAACTTTGGTCAATTTCCAATCTAATCTTGCCATATTGATCCAATTTCGAAATTGCTGGCTTTTAATGAATTGATTGGATCACAAAGAAGAAATAAAAATCAAATTTGCAATTAATTTGGATTTTATACCTTATTTTTCAATTTAATTTGTATTTAAATGAATAAATTCCAAATTAAATAGGAAAATAAAATAAAAATTCGTGGCATTGGGCTTGGACATTTCTAATTGCATGAGGAATAAGTTAGGATGAAGAAAAAGTAGGCCCATTTGCAAAGTTTTTGATTTTTAGGAGTATTTCTCTTTGTGCATTCTTTCAAAATTGCCCAACTTGTGAATGGTGTAACTTGCTCAATTTTCCACATTTTTTAGTGTTCTTGGACTTTTTGGAAAGCTCTAAGAGTCCTCTAAC